>OX388306.1:868787-1070917 GCA_947579605.1 Athripsodes cinereus
TTTTCTGTTAATTGTAGAGTGCCGATAGTTTGCAGCCTCTACACTTTTCGACAAGAAGAATAATAATTTATTATCTACACATTTTTTTGTGCAAATTGTATATAAGTTATATTATTGTAATAATATTAATAATAATAAAACTTTATTGACATAACATAATTGTACAAACATACATAATAAATATAAACAATTTTCTGTCAAATAGCAGAATATTGTACAGACTCACTTTAATTTAATAGCTGTTTATTTTTTATGCAAATTGTCAATTATGTAGTTATATAATTGTACAGACTCACTTTAATTTTGTAGCTGTTTATTTTTGATGCAAATTGTCAATTAGTTACATAATTGTACAGACTCACTTTAATTTTATAGCTGTTTATTTTTTATGCAAATTGTCAATTATGTAGTTATATAATTGTACAGACTCACTTTAATTTTGTAGCTGTTTATTTTTGATGCAAATTGTCAATTAGTTACATAATTGTACAGACTCACTTTAATTTTATAGCTGTTTATTTTTTATGCAAATTGTCAATTATGTAGTTATATAATTGTACAGACTCACTTTAATTTTGTAGCTATTTATTTTTCGTCACAAAAACTTACCCTTGTGCTCATCTAAACATAATTTTATATTAAGCAGATTTACATTTCAATTTCATATATATTAGTTTTCAGAGGAAGGCTACCTCTTTAAAAAATAATGCTCATCTCTGATATGGGTTTTTGTGGTTTCTCTGATATCGTAAAAAGGCAAATGATGGAGATGTTTTCTTAAAATCTGCCCACATCGGTACTTAATTTCAATCGTTTGTCACCGCTGTCTCATCACCACTATTGTATTGCTGTCCAATAACAAATTATATATACTTATTTGTCATCAACATGTAATTTTTTTTTATTTTACACTAGCCTGATGATGAGAGCGGAAGCCCTTGAAAGCCAGCTCATGACTAATAAAAAGTCACATTATGGGTTTTTACCACCACTTTCCCCTGGATGTTTCAAGAGCCAAGCTCCTATATCATCCAGACTCAACGAAACAAAATATTTTTTTCAAGGGAGGGCTCAGGGTTTGCCAGAAGGACTCCCCCCAACAAAATCCTCCCTTAAATTACAAAAACCCTTAATGTCCCTTGGAGGAGATACTCACTTCAAGGTTCTACTCACTACTACAATATTCTTACAAACTATTTTCTTACAGTTACGTATTGCTACGTACTAAAACTCTTAACCCTAGGGACAACACTTTACAACTATATATAAATAAAAGGTCACAGTGGAAGTACTAAATATTTTTTTTATTTGTAGTACAGGTGTAAATGTCAAATTTTTCTTAATAGGAATGAAGAGATGGTAATGCCAGCAGAACGCAGTGGCTTGGTGAAAGAGAACTACTTGTGGAGGGTGCTTCTGAGACGCGGAACCACAAAAGAGGGTCACTTTGCACATTGCGGAGGTGCTGCACTTGATAAACAACTATTCCTGCTAGCCTGGGGCCCCACGGTGAGATTCATTTCACATATTCTTTTACGAGAGTTTCGAAAACTTACGGAGAAGAATGGGAGACCAATTCTTTGCTGGGTGCTCCACGGAACATGTGATCAAACTCTGGAAGTGTAAGACCTAAAAAAATAGATCCTCACTTTAGGAAAATGGATCAAAACAAAATGATGATGTGCAAAAATAATAAATAAAAATATGTGCTGACTAAATTTATTTGTTTCAGGTGGCAGCCCTGTCATCGATATTTGAGAAGTGTGCGGAGCCTTCGCTTTACAGCAGATCTCTGGAAGGGTTTGACAAGTGTGCCTCCATAGTGGCTCATCTCTCTCTTACAGCGGAACTGGACACAATCATACTCAGCCTATGCAAGTTTACAGGACTGCTTAGTCTTCCAGAGAATCTTCCATACATCTCTATAGGTAATTTTGTACTTTATTATTGTTAGCGATCATTGTGGTGCAGAGGTTATACTCTTACATTTGAGTGACGAGGTCCTGGGTGCATCCGGCAAAGAATTGTTCTTCAACTTTATTCCATACATAAGTTTTCGAGTGTCCTGTGAAAGGCAGGTGTTCAAAACTATAAAGACATTTTACATCTTAGATTCAGCAATGAAGTGTGCCACTCATCCCGAATGTTGTATTTTGTTGGCGCGGAGAGGACAGCTTGCATGATTATTAAATGCAGCTGGTCTGCTGGCTACCCGTGATGGTATACTAGTAGTTTCAAGAAATGATTCTCAGAATTTAAAATATTCGTGAATAAATATAATTTGTTTCATTACAGGAACATTCTTGGGCCAGTCTGAAAAATGTCGCAGCGCTCTGAGGAAGGTATTCAGTGTGTGTCAGAGACATGCCAACTCCCTGAGGGAGGGTTGGAAGCATATTCTGGATGTGGTCTTAGCTCTATTCAGAGGACATCTTTTACCCAAGGTACAAAATAAATATGTAATTCATTTTGCCTGCTTAGAATTGGATGTGAGATTTTTTTTGGTTTTATATAATGGGGTGTTCACATTTGGCGAATATCGCCAGGCGAATTTCAAAATATATCGCCAGGCGAAAAAACAAAATTCGCCGGACATCCATTGATCTTCTCATCTGTTCATGATATAGAAACGATCTGTCAGATGCGCTTTGATTTTGACACTGTTTTCAAAATGACGTCGAGATGGAGATCGCGAAGTGTTTATTTTTAGTCGAAAATGTTATAGTAGAGGTTATAAGGCGCCTTTTAATTAAGGAAACAAACGCCACAAACCAACAACAAAGATAACAGCTGTCACTAAGCGGGAAACATTATAAAATTTATAGGTTATAAAGTTTTTACCATAGATACGAACGCCGCGCACATCTGCGCATGCGCGAATCATTCAATCGGCCGAAAATGTTGGAAGGTGGTCAACTCGAGACGATATCGTTTCTACTGGTTTTTATCGTTTCAGACTAGCTGTCATTTTGTTCACACGGTTCAAATGGCTGGCGATATTTTGGTGCCTGGCGATATTCACCAAAGTGAGAACACCACATAAGATATCAATGTAAATAAAACATAAACATAAAGTAAAACAAAAAAACATTTAAATGGGGAAGGGAAGGAAGATAGAAGGGAGAATAGTGTTTTTACTAAAAGCTATCAAATATAGATTTGATTCTTTGAAATCAGCAATGAGGTATCCCACCTATACTGAATCTCCAGTTGTTTTTTAGGTATTCAAGATGATCTGTAAGTGTATTCTTGCTACCTCATTGGTGGGAAATCCCATGATGACAATATAGTCATAAAATATTGTTAATAAGATGATAATTGTTTTGTTAACTATTTTTTCAAAAATGAACAGAAGTATATAACCTCCTTTTAATCTAATCATTAAGAAACTTATTAGGTATATTAAAAAAAATATTTGATATTGATTGTTTGTAGTGTCTCATCGAAGCAGAGGACTTCTGTTCTTCTACTGGCAAAGTATCTCTGATAACAGAACCATCTCAACAGTCTCGCGCTGCAGAGTCTGGTCTATTCTCGAGTCTGTATTCGTACATTGCTCTCACATCAGATCCAGCTAATGCGTGGCAGAGGACACCTACTGCGGAGGAGGCTGCCCTTCTTCAACAAGCTGCGGAGACTGTAGCACAGTGCAATGTACAAGGATTGCTCATCACTGATTCCAAATTTCTTCAATTGGATAGTTTGCAGGTATTGTAAATCTTGAAACTCAATTTGGATTTGTAGAAAAATCTATGATTATTGTTATGATTACATTTTTATTACTTAAAATGAAAATAATTCATATATGTAGTTGATCTTCATTACGTCTTAATGACAAATTGTACTAAATTCCTAAATATTGTCTGCGTGGATTATCAGATGGAAGACCCCCGAAACTATGGAAGGACAGCTGGGCCTCCACTTCACAAAAGGTTCCTTCTGTTTAAGTAGACTCCTGAATTTAACAAAATATTATTTATTTATTCATTCCTTTACATCGATTACAAGCAATTTTAAAAAGAAATAATAATTGATGAAGGGTGTTTGTGTTTACACTGTGAAAATTCATATTAAATAATTTATAAATAATTAAAAACACTGTTATATTTTCACTATATTTATTTAAACTCTAACGTGAGTACTCTTGAGAATGCCTATTGAAGTGGGCGAAAACGTTAGATTTTAAATAAATATAGTGAAAATATAACAGTGTTTTTAATTATTTATAAATTAGAAATAATAATAATAATAAACTTTATTGTACAAAATATTTAAACAAAAATAATTAGAGTACAACATGGTATGTGCAAATATTTTGCACAATGGGGGAGTTTATCGCAGGGACGCGATATCTTCCAACTAACCCAATTATTTTAAATACAATCAATAATAATAATAATAAACATTGGGGTTATACATTTTGAATATAAATTTATTTTAATATTTTATGGTTTTTGTTATTTAACGTTATATTTAAATTTTATTGTTAATCTTATATTGTGTTCAAAATGTAGAATCTAATATTGTTTTGTTAAATAAATGAGATATGAGATAATAATAATACTATACTATACTATACTATACCATCACGGCATATCCCACAACTGGGGTAGCCAGCAGATCAGCTGCATGTAAGAAACATGCAAACTGTCCTCTTCGTGCCAATATAAAATCAAGACATTCAGGATGGGTGGCATACCTCATCGCTTAATTTAAGATGAAAAATGTCTTAATTTTTTCGAACACCTGCCTTTTATTTTATTTTATTTTATTTTATAAATATAGAAGCACAAAACAGACAATAACTACATAATTAAAGTTAAAATAAAGGTTAATCTTTCAGAGATCAGCTATCATCCAATACCATGCGCCACAATTAATTTTAAAAAGATAGGTACCTAACATTCCGGTCATCTTTTACAGGACACTCGAAAACTTACGCAGAAGAGTGGGAATTCATTTTGAATATAAATTTATTTTAATATTTTATGGTTTTTGTTATTTAATGTTATATTTAAATTTTATTGTTAATCTTATATTGTGTTCAAAAAGTAGAATCTAATATTGTTTTGTTAAATAAATGAAATATGAGATAATAATAAATTTTTTATTCCAGAAATATTATACAACACAAAATATAGCATTTTCACAATTTATATTCATTTATACATTTTAATACTACCTCACTGGGTTTGCACCCGTATCGAGGTAGATATACAGAGGGAAAGTTTAACGCCGAGGCGTGATTTCTTTATAAAGAAGAAGAAAATAGTTGGTGGAAGTTTATATTGTAGGAGTTTAAGTACAACACAATAATATTTAGTGTTTTCACTAAACTTCATTGATGATATGTGATGGATTTCAAGAGTTTCCACTCTCATCGTCAGACTAACATATTTTATTTTGTAATTTTTTAGGAGCTGACCAAGTATGTGATAGCTGCTGGCAAGAATCACCACACAACCAAATCTACATCCTCATATAGAGATGATCCAACTGTCTTTTATTTGGAACTTCTCATCAAGATAGTCATACAAAACAGGTACAGGAACTGTTTTTATCTTTGTTCACCATTGCAGCATCTCGCACAAGGAGATGGTAGTGTGTGGACTTATTGCAATTTAAAATAATTACCATACAGAATTTAAACAGATTTAAAATAAAACGCAGTATTACTTTCACTATGAACAATATTTGACCCAGAAGCCTTTCGGGTAGACACCCATCATTTTATTTTATTTTATTCATTCTTTACTGTACATTGATTACAAACAATTACATAAAAGGTATACATAATCAGTGAGTTTTTGTTAGAAACTAAATACAAGAAAGAAAAATTACAGACGTTTATATTGCAAGGCAGATTATTCCACATTCTAATTACATGAGTTGTCAATGACGTAGTGAAGAAGGTTGTGGTGTGGGCTGGGAAGGCAAGTATGTAGTTGATTATTCTGAGATCTCAGAGGACGTCCATTGAATAAAATTTATCATTGAATCAAAAGTGTACCTAAATGTTTTATATCTAACATTTGACATGTAATTTTAGTTCTGTTTTTAACTATTGTTCATTTTTTTGCAGAGATCGTGTATCTCACATCTGGCCCTCGACAGAAGAGCACATTACATCTTTAATGAAGTCAGCAGCTCAGTGCTATTTGGAGACACCAGCTCAGCCAACCAGCGGACTTCTGGAACGAGCTTCTACTGGCCTCCTCAAGTTAGCCATCTGCTTGATGAGAAGCGAGGAGTGTGCCAGTATGGTTCTCAGCTCCCTGAAAGCATTCCTGGATCTAACATATCCAGTTTATCATTCCATTGCTAATAGAGTAAGCATCTTCAAATTACAATACTTAATCATTTTCTTTTATCATTTTATTTATCATCGACGCCACACTACAGACATTGTTATTTAGTTCTCTCATCATTATTATTCAATCAATCAATCATCGCCCTCAACGCTCCTCTCGGGAGCACAGGGCAGAAACCAGCCTCCTCCATTTAGAGCGTCTGTGCGCCAATTGTGTCACCTTTTCACGACATTTCCTGCGCTCTGATGTCGTTGTCATAGGAACAGTGTAGTGTAAACAGAAAGAGGGATCATTATTATTAGACAATTTTAATTACAGCGAGTTTCCGTTATTATGATTTGATATAAATAAATAATAATCTATCTATCGCTTCACCTCGCATCTCTTGTGATGGGATGGGTAGAAAGAATGAAAACCAGTTCGATCGGTCCCTACGCAACACTTTTCGTTTCCTTCATATTCATGCGGTTCTTCATGCACGGTGCTTTGATTTCTTTTACTAATATACCTTGTCGTCCTTTGATATTTGCAACACTCGATCATTTGTGATTCCGGGATGTCTTCGTTCATACATTACATAATTATGCACTTCAGACAAATACATTTTTTTTCACGCGTCCAAACAATTGCAACTTATTAGTAAGGTTTGATTCATAGTTTTAGGCATTAAATAGTTTTATAAGAATGTCAATTGCTAAAAATATGGTTGCTAAGTTTTGTAAATGAAATGATATAACAGACAGTGCATTATATTCCAGATAATTTTGGTAATAATATGCACAGTTTTGTGTGGTGACGTAACTAAAACATTATTTCCAGATTGCCATTGGGCTATTTGAGTTGGTGAAGACCTCGGCTCAGAACATTCACAGTGCCGATGATTGGAGCATTGTGTTCATTCTTTTGGAGACCACCGGGGCCGGGGCCATGCATCTCAAAGATGATGATAATATCACAGGTATACTTTGATTTCGTTTTGAAATACAACGAAAACTTGCTGCCTCTACTTAATGTTTGTTTATTTTTGTATTACATTCAATATTATGTTGTTGGTTAGTCCAGTATTAACTTCATTTAGATGTATCATTCTTATATTTTTCTCATCTCTACGATGATAGGTGTCTACCCAATAGACCTCTGAGTCAAACGTTGACCATAGAAACAATGTTATTTTAAATCTATTTTAATTTTCTCTAGCATTTGCCTTTGTACAATAACGGGGAAACCACAGAAAAGCCCTTATGAGAAATGTGCATTTTTATAGAGGTTGCCTCCTCTAGTTGAACTATTATTTAACCCTTTGCACTCCTTATTTTTTTTTTTTGACTTACTACCAACTCCTTAAATAAATATTAAAAAAAAACCATAAAATGTGGTGTCAATAAAAAGATATTTCGAAATATGTAAAATATGTAGTTTTTATTGTTATTTACTTAAAATTAATACAAAATATAACTAATTAACAAATTAAAACAAATCAAAAATTAAAACTTCACGAAATCGCGAAATATTTTCAAAAAAATACATGCATGTTTTCAAGGCCACGCAATATTTGCTACTAAAATAATATATAATTTCCCCGCCCTTTGTTTTGTTATGTAAGTACCTACTTCACCGCTCAAACAACTACGCAGCGCTCGTGTAATACATTTATACGGTAAAACAATTAAATTTTTAAAATTACCAGAAATACTCAATTTGACAAAATCTGCTTATTTTGTGAATATAAGTGTTAGTAATTCAACATATTTAGTATTTACAAGAAAAATGAACATTTAATAATTTTTTCCATTTTTTAAAAATTACGTCATACAATTTTGAGTGTGGCTCGACATAGGAGTGGTAAGGGTTAAGAGTGTTACTACTACTACTACCATACCATCACGGCATATCCCAAGAGTGCGATGTATTTATATGACATAAGTTATATGATTATTATACAAAATACTTAGTAAGTTATGCTTCCGCGTACCAACCTCAGGCCGCTCACATCGTCTTTTTTACATGCCGGGGTCGGCCACTGGTGCGGGGGTGAGGCGACCCTTGCATAGATTGGCCGATCTTCACGATAACCACTTAATAGAGCTGGATATTTTTAATTTATCTCCACTCGCATACAAGAGACAGGTACTCAAAACTCTTACTACAAACATAATTTCAAACCAGTAGGCATGTCTTGTTCCCCTTTCCCCATATCCCTTACCCTTTTCCCCACACCCTCCACCCCCAAGTGATCTCATATGTTTATTTTTCTATCTTTTAGTAATAGTTTTCTTTTTCTAACAATACAAATTTTTGTACGTTTTTTCTTCTTCTTTTCTGCTTTTTATATTTCAAACTGTATTTTGGTATGTTAGCGATGGCTGCTTGTGTGATATGCTAGTGAGAACAGATGAATGAGCGGAATATGTGATACTTAAATAATTTACTTATCTGTAGTACATGTTTGTGGATGACAGCTGAGTTATGAACGTCTTTTTTCTATTTTGTAAACCATATTTATAGTTGTTATCTGTTATGTACTTTTACTAATAAATAAAAATAAAAATAAAATAAAAAAATTATTATATAGATATATAATGTGTTTTTAGGTGAATTTATACAGATTGTAAGAATGAATTTATACAAATCATAAGTAGGAATGAATGGATTACAATTTCTCAAGATAATTTATTGTGTATTAAATTATTTATTAAAATATTGTGTATTAAATAATCAATGTTCAATTGAAATAAAGAGCGATGTCCGGTGGTTTTGCATCTCTGGAAGTCATTAGGAGCGTGTCTATGTGTTTGTGAGTGCATTTATGTGTGTGTGATCTGTAACAAGGAGTGTAATGGGCAGTATTAATCTTCAAAAGGGGATTATTTTCCCCGTTATCATACAAAGGCAAATGCTGGAGATGTTTAATATAAGGCCGTCCACAACGGCTCTAAGTTATAATAATATGGTTGACTATTTTAATTATATTAAAATGAACTTTCACAAAGTTATTCCAAGTATTATACAATCATTATCTTCCTTATTGTAATTGGAAATTGAGAAAGTTTCAGTAGTCGATGCCACGGTCACGCACGCTGGACTCGTTTTGCGTATCCAAAGACGAAAAGAATTAAAAACTTCTAAAACCCTTCTCTCTGAAGCACAGAGTGGAAGTAAGCTTTTCATTTGAAGTGTATGATGACATGTTAATATTGTATATTAATTTCAGGAAGCAAATCAGACGGAGCTGTTAGTTCTGAAGAGGATTCTGTGAGTACAGATCGTGGCTACACATCAGACAGTGAACTGTCACAGTCCCCACAAGCCAGGGGCTGGATCATGGTAATTTATAGCATAATATGACCTGAATTATCCAAGTGTAAGACAAGTGTTGTGAGCAGACAATTCACCAATAGGACACTTTACTAATAGAATAATTAACCCAAAGGATTTTTTATTTGATAGTTTTGTTTTTTGTGTTTGTTTCTTAAAATTAAGTGATAAATTTTAAAATTTGTGACAATAAAAATAGTTTACATGATTTGTATTATAAAAATAAATTAAAGTTACAAATAATATTGTAAATGCGCTCTTGAAGTGATTTCATTACAAAAACAGCGCAATATAAGTGATCCAATAATAATAATAATAATAAAGGACAATTTTCCTACAGGATAAATCACCGACAAAGAGTGTTTGGAATATTTTGTGGGTTTATATTTAAAATTGATACAGTGTGTCGCATTATTTTGTTGTATTTCTTCTGGTGAATACAGGGTGTTTGAAATATTTTGTGGGTACTCAAAATTTATAACCTTGTTTACCCCAGAAGAAACTATTTAAAAAAAAATGTGACATCTTTTATAAATATTGTCCTCTATATACCCTGAAAACAGCTGGGGGGCATGCCAGCATTATGTTTCTGTATATTTGTTTGGAATTATCCTCTTGGTGAATTATTTGATAATTTTATTGAACACAACAAACAATACAAATATAACAATACATAGACTATTTGATAAAAAATTAAATCTAAACATCCTCCTTATAGAGACAAGTCTCGTGTAAAGGAGGGTTAACATCAATCTACCCTTTTTAATTTTATCGGTAAATTGTTCTATCGGTGAACACTGTTATGTGAGACTACCTAGTTAATACCTTTTCAAATAGGTTGACTATCGGTGAGTGTAATCAAACTGGAATGATTAATCTAGAGTGGTTCAAAATATGATCAATAGATGAATTGAACAAAGGATTGGATGTTCACAATGTATATACATATTATACCCTGATAATATAGAAATATTGAATTGTAAAATAGATCTTTCTGTAATTAATTTAATATTTATACCCCAGGTTGGTAAGCACTCCGATTCTTCATCCGAATCAACAGGCAGTGGTGTGATTGCGGAAGATCCTTTGGTTCATCCTTGCAGACTCCGAGCGCACGATCCTCTTGCCTTGCTCAAGTGTTGGGAGTGTCTAGCCTTTATAGTCAGAGACGTGGCTCATATAACCCCATACAACTTCCACGCTTGTGTCAACTGCATCAGAACTTTTGTGGAGGCTAGTCTGCATGGCAGTGAGTATATGTTTATTAAAGAAAAATGTTTTCTTTGCATTGTTTGTTACAATCTGTCATCATTGAAAAATCATTGTGAGTTTTAAAATTGCAAGTTAGCCTATTTTTGTGTATAGGTGCATCAGATAATTTGCATATTATGTAGAGAGAATTCAAATTCAATTCGAAATCAAATATTTTTATTATGGATAAATAGACATTTTACTATAACATTTTTATTTTTTATTTTTGTATCTTTTTTTAATTATAACATGATTAATGTTATATTGTCTGTAAAACTTTCGTTTCTTTAGTCTAATTGTTTTGTGTCTTTTTTTGTAACAGATCTTTCCTTTGTTTACATGTTTTGTATGTATACAGAGGTTTAACATGTTAAAGGCTTTGGCCGTAAATAAATAAAATAAAATAAAATAAAAATAACAATAATTTATTTATAAATATACAGTAAAACATAATTGCTTCCCTCAAATGTTATCAGAGCTCGTGTTCTGAGGGATAGTTTTATTATTATTTACACATACACTTGCTCATAACAAAATAACAAGTCAAAAAAAAACAAAATAAGATAAATAAAATGATATAGATTGAAATAAGATAAAATAAAATAAAGCAAAATAGAATAAAAGAAAATAGAGTAAAACAAAATAAAAAAAACATATGTATAAATAAAAGTAAAATGAAGAATAACTTTACTTACTTATGCAGCTATTCCTGTCCACTGCTGAACATAAGCTACCCCAATATGTCTCTAGGCATCTCTATCCTGGACTTTCTTCTTCCAGTCATAAGGGATTCTTCATCACACCATGTGTAGAAGGGAACAAAACAACTACAACAAAATTGTCAACTTTTATTTCTAAATATATATTTTAATATATCAATGTTTGTTTTGTTTCATTCACAGATAACGAAGAGAAGATTCGCAGTCCCCGCCACGCTTCTGGTAAGCATCGCAGAAAGCAGGGGGCACAGAAGAGGGTGCAGCATCCTACTAGGGGGGCACAGGGCAGATCACCTGGAGGCAGTGATAATAGTGATGAAGAGAATACGCCTGATGGCTATCAGCTCATTAGTATACAGGTATGGGTTGTGTTACTGAAAAGAAATGAATTTGTCATCGATCTTTTTTCTTTCTTTCGTTTTCATCTTTTCATTATCCTGTCTCTCTTAGTGGAGAGGCTTAGGTCCGGTAGGGATGTTTTTTTGGGGATGGAAGTGTTTATATTAATATTTTTATTATTCATTTATTACATTGGTGAAAAGTTGTAATGGTCCAAAATAATGATATAATGTTTATTTTATTGTGCTTGTATTTCAGTTGTTGGATCTGATGCACACACTTCACAGTCGTACAGCTCAGATCTTCAAATGGTGGAGGGAGGAAGCCAATCTATCATCACCCTTAGCTGGGGAGAACAGTTCTGCGGGTAATCACATTACTTCATCTATCTTCTTCTTCTTATGAGTTAAACCCGTCATACTCGAATCTCAAGGCCCCGTAGCCATGAAATCGCGTCATCCGACCCTAAACTAAGTGTTTGCAACCCTCCAACGTATGAATATGTGTTCACCACGTGGTCTGTTGTCTGGTCAGCACCACACACACATAATGGAGAGTCTGCGAGTCCCAAGTTTATTAATAAGTCCTTTTTGCCATACAGTATCATATGCAGCTGATAGATCTAAAAGCGTCACTACTGTCTCTTTCTCGTTCTGGAAGCCTGCTTCAATTTGTGTAGTTAAAGCCAATACTTGGTCACTACAGCTACGTCCAGGTCTAAATCCTGCATCTGTACGTCATCTATACTAATATATAAAGGGGAAAGATTTGATTGTTTGCTCTGAATAGGCTTTGAAATTACTGAACCGATTTGATAAATATTTTTACTGTTGGGTAGCTACACTATCCCCGGGTTACATAGGCTATATTATATTTCAAAAAAAAATAGGGATCCTTAATAAAATTATTTTTTATCCATGTTTCAACAATACAAACTATAATACAATAATACAACATACTTTTATCTCAAATTGAAAACAACATACATATCATAGCAACACCAATCTCAGTCATTAGGAACCAAAAATATATAATAGAGAAGAAAAGACCAATCAGAAACCTCGATTGGAGAACCATGTCTACACAATGCAACATTGTGCAGAATCTAATCGGAAGAAGTGAGAAAGGTGTCCCAATGCTTACGAATTGGCTCAAGGCTGGCTTAAGTGATCACTTTCGGCAAAGTGTCTCTCGATTGGTGGACCTTACATTGTGACAGTGAGAATGGTGGAATTGGTGAACGTTGTCCATGGACACCGAAAGTGATCACTTAAGCCAGCCTAGAGCCAATTCGTAAGCGTTGGGACACCCTTCTCACTTCTTCCGATTAGATTCTGCATGGTTCTCCAATCGAGGTTTCTGATTGGTTTTGTCATCTGCACCCAAATCAGTTAAACAATAAAAAAATTAGTAAATATTCTAAAGAGAAGAAAAGAGTTTTTTATTTGTATATTGTAGTTTTAATATATTGTTTGTTTGTGTGTTTCAGTGGAGTGGTGTGACCTTTGGCATTTGGCCTGGCAACCTTTGCTTCAAGGTATAGCGCAACTTTGCACTGATAATAGGAAGCAGGTGAGTCTTCAATTTGGCTGTAAAACTATAATATAATTTTCTCCTCTTTTGATTGATAAAAACTTTCATTTTTATTCTACTGTGATTTTATTATTAAAAGAGAGTCATCTTTCGCATTATCTGGATATTGAAAGAGACACATTCCAAAGTAAATTGTCTATGTTATTTTTGTTCATAATATCTTAGTAAGATAACAATGAACCTCTCTCAGAGATAAAACCATAGATATTAAAATAAATATTATTTTACCCAATTATGGAGAAATTTTTATAACATAAAGTATTTAAACATATTTGATATCAATAAAACAAAGTATAAAGTATTTAGATTATGGAGTTCTGTTACTTTGCGTTAATATAGATAACAAATTTTTCATTATTTATGATTGATTACGCTTCATATCGTTAATGTTTTTCAGGTTGCCAATAGTGCGGTGACATATCTCCAGCGAGCTCTCCTAGTGCATGACCTACAGACTCTCTCGGGAGAGGAATGGGAAGCAGCCTTCCACAGGGTGCTCTTCCCTCTGCTGGCGAGGCCTCAGGGTAAACATCAAGAAGTCAGACTTAGAGCCAACACTATCATGTGCAAGGTATGTTTTCATTACAAATCTTAAAGTACAATCTGGGTTGATTATGATTTTTTAAGTCATAGATTAATCTTGACTACGATTATCATATTTTGTGTTGCCAGTTGAGTCTGATTTTTAAAAAAACACCTTCCTGGTGTTCTGTCAGGCCCCTCTAATCTTGACTATATTGTTTTTATTGCAGTAGCGAAGTATTGTAATGGAAATGATTGAATTAGGTTGATTAAATATCAAGAGGACAGTTTTCATGTTTCTTACATGCAGCTGATCTCCTGGCTACCCCACTTGTGGGATATGCCGTGATGGTATAGTAGTAGTAGAAGTAGTAGTAGTAAATATCAAGAAATAATCTTAAAAAAATATTATAATTTATTAACGCTTTTAGTGCCAAGGAGTGCCATCGCGCTCCTGTGTATACATGCCAAAAGTGCCAGGAGCGCGATGGCACTCCCGATATCAATATGTGATAGGCGTGCAGCGGGGAAGGTCACATGCATGCAAAAAAAAATTTTTCACTTATTTCATATTGTATATATAAAGTTCAACATGGGTAAAAGCTAAATAAAGTTTAAAAAAGATTCCGGGTAAAAAAAAAAAATTTAACCCAAAATGTCAGAACTTGAAAATAGTTCAAATAAGACTGCTCATAGTTCAAGTTGTGAAGAAAGTGATGGTAGAAGCGACATTGTGGTCCTGTCTAATCGCATGATGCTACTTTTGAGTGAGAGTGACTTAATTTGTGCCCTCTGCAAAAAAGGGCCCCATGGGGTCTGTGCGGAAAAGCACATAAGCACATTTTTTTTTTTGATTTCTATTTTTGTAGATAATAATTTTCTTCCACAATATTTTTTTCCATCATTTTTTTTACTTTGAATATCCATCTTTGAGGTTTCTTGAAGGAAACACTGAAAGAATTTTGAAAATCGGGTAATTTTCGGAAAAGATACATTTCTTTTTCGAGATAAGGGTAAATGACATCAAAAACTACGGTTTTCTTTGGCATTTTTAAGTATACGTGAGAAAAAAACAATGGCACTAAAAGGGTTAAAAATAAAAACACGAAAATATGACAATGATCAAAGAGTGACGCGACTTATCACAGATTCTGTGATGTCACAGTGCTCTTTCTTGTGTTAGTGATCTATGTTAGCATGGCAATTTTAGCTAAGAGATTTTCCTTAGCATAAATAATATTTTTCATGTATGGCAACATTTCTTTGACAAATGTCTGTTAACCTCTAATCTACGACTAAAGTTAAAAGCTAAACTAAAGATGTCTTAATTTTCATTATTAGGTTTTTCTTCATCACTTGACTCCCCTTATGAGTCGTCCCAGTTTCCCCTCGCTATGGCTGCAAATGTTGGGGCTATTACGTTGTAACTTGCAAGGAGGTCCTCACTCTTCAGATTTGCTGCATGAGGCGACGTTGGAATCTCTAAAGAACATGTTACTGGTTATGGATTCAGTTAAGGTAAAGTAATAAATTAAATATTTAAATTGCATCTAATAAAGGCTGGCCAAAATGCGCTCCGTTTTTTGCACAAAAGGCTCCCAATATATTTAAGCGATTAAGGCATTTCCTGCAAATAGGTTAGTCAGGCAGATCAATTAAAATTAACATACATTATTATCTTTTTGCAACACAAAAATTTTGTTCCATTTAAGATTGTTGCACGCCTCTAAATTGAATGTGATGAATGTCTTAAACGCATTATGAGAACGTTTTATGAGTACCTACATGCCTTTTACAGAACACTCAAAAACTTACAGAGAAGAGTGAGAGTTTATTTATTTTATTAATTAATTATTATTGACTGCTAATCTGTTTTAATATGTTCAAGAAAAAAATTCTTGAACATGTAAAAGGTTCAACAATGAGTGACATGACAGTTGTTACCTTTGCGTCACTCAAAGTTCATAATACACAAAACAGTTTCACAATGGTACACATACATGCGAGCAAACAATTATAAAACAAAACGTTTCAAAATTAAACTCTTACATCTATTAAATTAATCAATAAAGATACTTTTTTTCAAATTTATACAACATAAGAATGGTCGAGTTCTGTCATATCTACATAATCAGTAAGTACGCAATCAAAATGCAAACGTAACTATATTCAGACATTATAAAAAAAACATTTTATTTTGGCAAATATATAGCATTATATTGCTTTTTTAAAATATTAATTATTTATTTTTGTAATGTTAAAGAAATAACTCATTGTTTTTGCAGGTATTCAATGATGGTGATGGATATTCAGAGCTGTGGGACATCACATGGGAAAGGATCAGTACATTCCTACCTAACCTCAAGCAGGAACTGTTCCCCTATATTACAGGTAATTTAAATATTCTACAATTCTCCCATCCTTGAGAATTTGATCCAGGTGTTCCAGCCATGTAGTTTTTGGACGTCTATGTTTTTTGACACCGCCTCTTTCAGATATGTTGAAATAACTTTATTTGTCAGATATTTCAGGAGTCCAAGAACTCCTATTTATCCGTTTAGGTGACAATTTATTTATCTTTCAACTCTCTCTAGTCTGTCAGTACTGCTATGCCAGTGTCGGCATCTCCTCTATCAGATATATACACTTTTTGTCATCCTTTCTTTACCATGCACTCCACATGTCCAAGCCATTGCGACTTATTTACACGCATTTTATCCACAACGCTCCTATCCCATCTGCTCATTCTCCTTACTTAGGATTTATTCATATTATTTATTTATAGCCAGTTACACACTTCAGACAACACACAAAAATTATATGACAAGTGTTATGTTATGTAGGTATGTATTCTTTGTCGACACATATTTGCACAAGTAAACAAAATAACAATTTTATTATTTCTTCTTATGAAGTGTGATCTAATAATCCATATTCTGTATGTATGGCTTTGACTGGCAACACCGAGAAAGCTAAGTAGGGGGAGTACAATAGATCTTATAGGTCACGGTGCATACCATACCTCATTTAAAAAAAAAATCTTGTTCTATTTGGATGGTGTACCTCATTGCTGAATTCAAGATGTAGAAATAAATGTCTTACACTTAATGTTCTACAAATAACTCTCTTTTGTAAAATGCTCAAAAACTTACAAAATAGAGTATTTATTTATTTATACATACATCCACGGCGTGAGCCTTTTACATGTTACAATATACATAAAAACAAAACATAATTCTCATTCACAACACAGTTGGAACAGAACAACAATTGGTGAAGAACAAAATATAATAGGGAATCAAACTATAGCAATTATAAATTAATTATTTATATATAATGAGTTACAATCCATTGGATTGGTCTGCAACGAGTTTTGTCTTTCTTCTCCATTCCTCCCTATTCTCAGCCAGTCTTTTTAGCTCTACGTATGAGCCACAATTCATGTCCCTCTTCAGTTGGTCCATATACGCATCTCTGGGCCGGCCTCTGCCATTTGTGCCCTCGGTCCTACCCTCCGCGATGGCGATGAGGAGTCCTGGGTGCCTGATGTTGTGGCCAATCCAGTTAGCTCGTTGTTGGCTGATTCTCTTAAGGAGTTGCCTTTTTTCGCCTACCCTGTTTAATACTTCTTCGTTTTCGACGTGTTCCGACCAATGGATCTTCAGCATGCGTCTGTAGCACCACATCTCAAAGGCCGCCAACCGTCCGCTTTCAATCTTGCTGATGGTCCATGTCTCACAACCATAAAGCAAAATGCTCCATACGAAGGCTTTAGTAAGGTTCTTCCTTACGCTTAAATCAATATTTGGGGATTCCAATATTTTAGACTTTTTGTTAAAGGCAATCCTTGCCTGGTTTATTCTGCTCACAATTTCTGATTTGGAGCGTCCATTCTGGTTTATTCTGCTGCCCAAGTACACAAACTCTTTTACTTGTTTGATGCTCACTCCGTTTATGGCAATGTTCGCAGTCGTTTCCTCCCTTCCAACGACCATACATTTTGTTTTGTCTTTATTAATTTTCATGTTGTACTTTGACAGCAGTGTACTTTCCATTTTTTGTAAGGCTTCGTTCAGTTCTATCTCGGAGTCTGCGAGCAGGGCTATATCGTCAGCATATCGAATCATGTCGACCTTTTTCCCATTTATTTTTACTCCTGTCCAGTTCTTCATTTCTTCTCTCAGTTCATCAATAGCTCGCTGTATATAGCAGTTAAAGAGTGCTGGCGACATTGAGCATCCCTGTCTTACACCTTGTTCTACCCTCGCTTCTGCGCAGCTCTCTCCGCTTTCAATTACGGCCATTTCGTTCTTATATAGGCTCCAGATTGCTCTTCTGTCTTTGTAACTCATTCCTATTTCGTTTAGGGTGTTAAAAAGTTGTTCCCATTCTACTTTATCGAATGCCTTTTCTAGGTCGATGAATGCTATATATGTGTTTCTATTTACTGTTATCCTCTTTTCGAGAACAAGTCTTAGACTCAGAATCGCATCTCTTGTACCTGTCTCTTTGCGGAATCCAAATTGATCTTCTGAAAGTGTTTCGTTGATTTTACTTTCCACCCTTTTCATTATAATGTTGGTGAGTATCTTAGAAGCGTGTGATATCATGCTTAATGTTCTGTGTTGTTCGCACTTTGTCGTACCTGTTTTCTTAGGTAGCGCTCGTATCAGACATTTGGCGAAGTCCTCAGGTATTTCTCCTGTGTCATATATTTTGCAGACAAGCTTATACAGTGTGTTAAGCATGCCGCATTATTTAGTTTGATTAAATTAAATTTAAACACTGTGTCTTTCACTTAAAGTATTTAAAATTAGTCATGAAGAATAAAAACATTCGAGTGAGAGTGTAAATGCCAACAAAGGTTTGTTATGAGAGCATATATTATTATTTCACTGTAAAACACCGTACTAAAATAAAAAGTTATTGTAAATGTGGCGATGTTGTTTCAGAATCCAGAAGTGTTCAACCAAGAGTCGGTAATCAGCCGCAGCAAGATAATAATGCCACTTTCCCATCACCTACACAGTCATCAACGGAACAAATGATTGCCGCTGTCTCAAGTTCTGATATCCCTTCACCTCAGAGTCCATCACTATCCAAACATTCACCTGTATATCCCAATCAGAATTCAAATACCCCAGCTCCATATTCTAGTCAGAATACAGCAACTCAACCTCCTCTGATGCCTGTAGCCATGCCCCAGATTCCGACTCAATCTCCTGGTGGAAACAGACACTCTTCAATAATTTTACAACCTCCAGCAATGACTCCTCAGATTACACCTCTTCTAGCACATACGGGACAAGTAAGTTATATGTAATACTAGCTGACCCGGCAAACATTGTTTTGCCGTATACATTTGCCATATACTATTTTTTTTTTTTTTTTAATTTTATTTTAACAGATATCGCTATTAAAAATAGGGGTTAATGGTAGAAGGGTTAAAATTAAGGGCTATATGTATTTTTTAATGCCTCACCATAAAAAAATTAAAATTAAAAAAATTAACCAAAAAATAAAAAAAAAATTCGGGGTGGACCACCCTTAACTTTAGGGGTATGAAAAATAGATGTTGGCCAATTCTCAGACCTACCCGATAAGCACACAAAGTTTCATCAAAATCGGTCCAGCCGTTTCGGAGGAGTAAGATAACTAACACCGTGACACGAGAATTTTATATATTAGATATTTTTATAAACAATTACAAACATCATTAGATGAAGGTTTTATGCAGAACAAACAATGTATTGATCTGGCGTTAAGGTTTTGACTATATAGTCAATAATATTGTAAAAAACTTCATCGACTGTCAAATGACAATGTGTGGCAATTCACTCGATAAAGATTTGAAATCTCTAATACATGGTCCAGGCTGGATCATATTTTAGTGAGAATGTCCAATCATGATTATGGAGGAAGTGGTTCTCGAAGATGCTCTAAATAGAAAAGGCTGGTTTGTTTTCTGTACTCCCAGGATGAATGTTGAAGGGTACCACTTCAGCTTCTTCCTAAAAGAGTTGTTGGTAACCTGTTGCATCTTGCAAATTATTAATTTGTTAAAAATTTCTGTTCAAGTGAATTTTATTTTCAGATTATGACTCAACCAATCGGCATAGCCGTACCAGTTTCATCTTTCAACGCTGGCCAAAACTACCCCATCTTGTGCCCGAATCCAGTGCCGCAAAAATATTACAACAGTCAATTAGTCAATATGTCCAACAGTGCAACTAGTCCTCTGCTGAATCTAGCGTCGCAACAAAGTCAATATTCTGGTTTCACATCTCCGTCATTTACGTTAGTTAGTCCACAGAGCAGTCAAGAAAGTAATCAAAATATTTTAGATGTTTCCAAAATTGCAATGACACAACAAAATACAAATGCAAACATAACAGAAACGACGAGTATTGAAGCGCAACAACCTGGTTCCTTGTACGTTGAATATCTCACGAATCCTTACAGTTCTTTACCAGATGTCCCAACACAAGAACCGTTTCTAGAGCAGAGTGGTCCGTCTAGTTTATTAAATGTCTCGTTCACAAATCCCATTGAATCTAAAGAATCTTGTCAATTAAGCGGGTCAATGTCAAGCATAGATACAAATTCTAACGTTGCGCCTAATTTAAATATTGTCAATCCCAAATCTCAAAGTGTTACGTCAAGTCCAATGCACGGCATTAATCACGGTATCACTGCAATGCCGTTTGGGTCTAGTGAGAATATCAGAACACAGGTAAACGTTGGAGAAGCGCAACAGTCTTCGGGTATGTTTAGTTTTTCTAAATATTTCTATACAGATTCTTCCAATATTCCTCCGGGATCAGAAATATTGTATAGTGAAAATAGTTTGCCAATCAATGAAGGATAATTTTACTAATAAATTATGTTCAATAATGAAGTATTGTGTGATATAGTGGATTCTTGACTGGTAAAATCATGAAATAAAATGTCTTTTGTCCATCTATTTTTACCACAAAATTTGTAAACAAGTAGCTGGATACCATAATGAAATGATAAAAAATCAAAACTAGTTAATAGAGTGAATATGATTCTATTGTATTACTTGTTGATTACGCACGACTGGTATAGTGATCTATACCGGTCGTGCGTACAGTATATATTGGCACTTGATGATAGGAACTCTGAGTCTGCGAAATCGGTTGTGTATAATTAATCAATACACAACTAATACCTACTACATAATAAAATGATTATAAGTTTTAAAAGTGTTAGAAAGTTAATGAAATTGATTATAAAATATTTTAACAAATATAGTCAATTGAATATCAATTCAGATTATAATATTTTAAGAAGGCAAAAAGATGCCTTTCTTACAAATAAAAATTAGTGATTGGTGTCGCAGATCTTATTTCTAACATCAGTATTTTTGTCATTTTTGGATTTAACCCATTCTAGATGAACCATTCACATGGATTTGATTCCAAAAAACGAGCTGAAACATTCTGTTCACTCTGAGAATTGAAACCATGATCCTTCGCTTACAAGGCGAGTGTTTGGACCACTAGTCAACCTATTTGAATAGGTATTAACTAGGAAGGTATGTTGTACATGGTACACATACATATGTGAACTTCCTTTAGGAATGCATAATACAGAGTTTCGATGCTTAGGAATTGACAAGAGGCTGCTCAAAAGATTCTACAAATTCGAGCAATAATTTTATTTAGACCATAACTTGAAAACTTTGTTTAAATTTATTTTACATTTTTAATCTGAAATTCGAGTTTGTCACCTTGTCACTGAGTAGCTGAAGTGGGTCACACAGGCATTTCAAGTCTATAATTCAGCGATGAGGTATGCCATGGACTTTGAATGTTTTATTGTCATGACAGAAAGACGATGAACTACATATTTGTTTTTATATGCAATAAGTTTTTAGTTACCATACTTGTGGCAGATGTTGTGATGGTGTAGTTAAACAGGAATCCAAATGGATGGCAAATTGAGAATCTACTGTGTGAATTATTGACACCAGTTTTGAATTATTTATTATCTTTATCTTGCTTTATTGTATCAAGATATTCTTCATGTATAAACTTGTAGAGATATCTCTCTGCCAGATCTACAAAGATAAAGTCCCTTTTCTTTAAAGTCCGCAATGTCATAATTCTATTAGCTAGTACTAGAAATTTTTTCATGTTGCTCAGATATAAATGAAGAATTTATAAATATATTTGTATGTACACATTTGATGTATTAGCTCCACGTGTCATTAGATATTTTCAAACAAATTTTGTAGACTAATTAATTTTCTGAACGTTCAATCGATAAAAATGATTTAATTTGTGACTTTTTGAGTTTGATTGAAATCATAAAAATTGCAAACACTACTTTATGAAGATCTGGGTACCTAGACAAACCGCACTTGGCAATCGACTACTGACGAACTTTTCGACAATCTACCTACAATGTACCATGTAATTATGCGTTATTGTTGCGGTTATTGTCGAAAGTTCGTTTGTAGTCAATCGCCAAGTCCAGTTTGTCTAGGGAGTCTGGAATTCAAATTCCATTTCCACCACCAAAATACATAGTTGAATAAATTGCGATGATTTATTTTCTGGATTAAGTTGAATATTTTGTTACTATTGATTTATTAAATTGAAAATGTATTATTCTTGTTATAAATAGTGGATAATCATTGTTATCAAACTTATTACTTAATAATTATGAGGTGCCTAATAATTTGTAGATTCTTTTTTTGCATCAGTGAATTTTTACTTCTGGTGGTGATGGAATTGTGATACAAGCACATCATTATACAGTCTAACTTGATTAACTCGAACTTCTATAACTCGAATTTGTGGATAATTCAAATTTTTCTCAAGTCCCTTTAAAAACGCATCACTTTTATGTTAAAAAATCTTGTTTAATTCGAATTTATTTTGTTTAACTCGAATTTTGTATAAAAATAATTACATTATGCACCAGTACATTTATTGCCGATTCGTCACTTTCCTTCCACAATATCTTAGAAAATTAGTCACGGCGACAATAAAGATCAACGAGTCCTTTTCAGGTATGTTCCTGGAAAGGTAGATTATCATCGGCGGCGCTTTCACTTTCTTCCCCACTAATTACACCCGAACACATTGAATAGTAAATAAACATCATCCATATTTTAATGGTCTTTCTTTCAATTTGCCGCTGAAATATTGACTGATATTTTTTTATGTTTGAAAACATTATGCAGGTACTTTTTATTACTTTTGACGCAATACATAATATTATATAGGTACATGTTATGACAACGCCTAGTATGTACTTAAGTAGGATACATAACGTACATCCAAGGTCGTATGCGTAGTAATATAAAAACTGCGCATATTTTGGAGGATATACTATAAACTTTTGTAACTCGAAATTTTGGTTAATTCGAATTTTTCTGCGGTCCCTTGAACTTCGAGATAGTCAAGTTCGACTGTATAAGAAATTTCCTAATTTCATTAAAGATTTCTTTCATTGTAGATTAATTCATGTATTTTCATTCTGACTAACAAACAATCAGTGTCATTTACAATTTAACAATACCATTAGTAAAATAAATTGGTGTGTATGTCTGAGAAATTGCATGAATGTAGAGGAATTGAAAAGAGTTAGAAAGGATAGAACTTCATTCTATTTTTTATGGCGTTTTATCTTCTCTGCCCACCCTGCTTGGCATACGGTGCGAGGGTATAGATCAGATGTTCCCAAACATTTTTTCTCATAGACCACTTTCCCCTTTCACAACACAAGCTTTCAGCTTACTGTGAAAGGTGTATAAGGTTGTATTTGGGTATATTATAACAAAATCCAGATAGGTATATCTTTAAAAAAAACTTGCTGGTTCCGGTGGACACCTTGTATTTCTACCCCCCCGTCGCTGAATTTTCAAAATGGTATAGGAATTTGAAATATTTCAAAAACTCCTCGGTTTTCTTAAAGAATATTTTCTCCCAGTACCTTTTTCTACAATGTACTGGGTATTCGTACCGACTATTGTTTATGTCAATATCTGGCGCTTTTACCGAATATCCGAAACTTGAACTATGGATTTGTGGACCCTCTTTTACAAATCGTGGACTCCCATTTTTTAGTCACGCCATCGTGGACCCCTGGGGGTCCACCTGGACCACTTTGGGAATCACTGGTATAGATAAATGGAAACATTTATTTTATAAATTTTATTAATTCTTTTATTGACATAATATAGCTTCCAATATTATATTTCCATGTTGAATCATTTTAGAATTATTCCCATATTGTACATATTTGTATATCTGTTATATTCTGTATATTTTATATAATAATTTATGTATATTTTTTATTGTGGTTTTTACACAAAGTAAATATGTTGTTTATGTTTTTAATTATCTAAATTATGTAAAAACTTTCTCAAATTATTTCAATAATGAAATATCAGTTGCCACGGTGCAAATTCTGTTCTGGAATAAATTTTTATTTTTGAGTAATTAATAACTATTTTGAATATTTTTAATTAGGGGTGAGCTAAGAACAATTCGCTTCTCAATATGTCGGATGCACACATCCCTAATTAAAAAAGGTATTTGTATTTCAAGTAGGGTATTTTTATTTAAAAAAGTTTAGAATTTGTTGCCGAATGGTCGAACTAGCAGCCGATAAAATATTGAATTTAATTGTTCCGGCGCCATTTAGACGTGAGATCTTGATATGAGATCCCAATAAATGGTTGCTTCTATGGTTTTCATTAAATGTTTCTGGATTGGTGGAATGGCGGAATTGGTGAATGTTGTCCATGGACACCGAAAGTGATCACTTAAGCCAGTCTAGACCCAATTCGTAAGCGTTGGGATGCCATTTTCACTTCTCCGATTAGATATTACACAATTTTACATTGTGTAAAGTTCTTCAATTGCTGGGTCCACACAGCTGGATGTGAACGTCGACCATCAAGCAAAAATCTTAAATCTTTTGGCTACAATTCATGGCGTTCTCCGAAGAAATATTTGAATGAATGCCTTTGTTACCCGTCCATGAGACGTAACGAAGGCATTCATTCGAATATTTCTTGGGAGAATGCTCCGAATTGTCACCGAAAGATTTGATTTGATGATTGACGTTCGCATCCAGCTGTGTGGACGCCGCCAATCGAGATGTCTGATTGGTTTTTCCGAATATTTATTTAGTTATTACTTAATAACAACAATTTATTCCAGAGCGGGTTTTGTGTATTGAAAACTCATATATAAAACTGTATGAGTGATAGATGTTATATAATATAATACAAAACATTCCAAATTTGTGCAAATTAATAAAATAAAAATATTAAACTTAATCTATTAGACATTTCATATGTTAAATTCAAAGATAATTTATTATATTTCTTTTCATAGCATAAATATGGCAACCCATTAGTTTATTTCATTAAGTGGGCCCACTGGCAACCCCAATTGTAAGGGATAAAGTGTTATATGATAAAGGTGATGAACTTTAGCTGCAAAAACATTTGATATTTTGTATATATGGTGGGCAAATTTTTGTGAGAACAGAATTTTTCACTTGCTTTGAAGTATGCTTGAATATTACTTTTGATTAAAATTTATTCACTCAAAGTAATGGGGGTATTTTAGAATTCATCTACTTTCTTATGTTTATTTAATATTTTTGTTACCAATATTTATATTTATGTGGTGTTCACATTGTGCGAATATCGCCAGGATGCCAAAATATCGTCAGCCATTTGAACCGTGTAAACAAAATGATAGCTAGTCTGAAACGATAAAAACCAATAGAAACAATGTCTTCTCAAGTTGACCACCTTCCAACTTTTAAAGCTAGTTGAACGATGCGTGCCTGCGTAGATACGCGAGGCATCCGTATCTATGGTAAAAACTTTATAACCTATAAATTTTATAATGTTTCCCGCTTCGTGACAGTTGTTATCTCTGTTGTTGGTTTGTGGCGTTTGTTTCCTTAATTAAAAGGTGCCTTATAATCTCTGCTATAACATTTTCGACTAAAAATAAACACTTCGCGATCTCCATCTCGACGTCCGCCATTTTGAAAACAATGTCAAAATCAAAGCGCATCTGACAGATCGTTTCTATATCGGTGCACTGTGTGAACAGGTGTGATGATCAATGGGTGTCTGGCGAATTTTGTTTTTTTGACTGGCGATATATTTTGAAATTCGCCTGGCGATATTCGCTAATTATTGTGAACACCACATTACTTTGTGATGACTGATACAATTTGAAAACAAAATCCTATGCACCAAAGTAATAATTATAGTCTCAATGCATATTTAAAACGACACCATTGCAAAACATTTAATTATTGATATTTCTTAAATAAAAAGTTTATAATATCACTACATTTTGATCTGATTATTTGTGTCTAATATGAATATTTAATATTTACACAATAATATCACATCGCAATAAACTGTTAAAACAATAATTTTAATATATTTATGAATGGTTCTTTTAGACCATGTCAAAATAAAAATGTTGGCATGTGCCTCGTTTTATGATTTAATATCCTTGTTGGATATTTAGATTATGGATTGTGCTGTATAGTTGCGTATTTGATGCACTTGCGATTTTGATTTCCTGATCGCTCTTAAGCGAGTGGATGACCTTTGAATATAGAATAGAATATAATTTTGATTTAGAACTGTTTTGGTCTTATTCTCCTCAATAGTACTTTGAATAATAGAATTATTTCATTCAATTTCAGTGTGTTAAATTTTGATCATATAGTATGTTTCATAAATAGTGAAAATTATTATTAATGCTACTTAATACTAAAGGTATGAATCTGGGTAACACTGCAAATGGCGGATAGCATTACTTCACAATATTTATTTGTATATTATTGTTTATGAAACATGTAGCAACTCTCTTTATCTAAATTTTATGGCAATACTGAATTTTGTGTGATTGAGCTATGTGTTGCCATGTGTTTATTTAAATAGTCTCTTAGTGACAGTAGCTGCTTCTAAACTGAACCAAGAATGAACAAACAATATTTATTTTTCTCTTTTGGTCAAACTGATAGAGAGATAAAAAAATCATTCATTTCCTTTCTTTGTAGGAAGGAAAGGATTATAAAAAATGTTCGTTTGTAGCTTCAGTATGGATCGTACCAGTTGAAATCAAGTGTTGTAATATAATTATTTGGATAAATATTGTTAAGAATTCTCTCTGTTATTTGTAAAATCACTTGTATTTGTAGATTAAAGCACCAATAATAATAAAGTGCACTATGTGCGCAAGGGAAAAACAAGCGGTGTCAATAATCAGTAGTTTTGAAAACAAAACAATATTTTAGTAAAAATTTACCATAGACAATATAGACAGCTGTCATAATACAAAGTATTTTAAAACATTTTTTTCCACTGGTAATAATACTTGCTACAAATTACCATATTTTAACTCATTTTTCAATCCTGATTCCGTTTGTTTTTACCGTGTAAACTTTGTGTATTTATTCTGTTATTAGCTTCTTCGTAATTTAGGAGAAGAGAAATATATTACATATTATTAATCAATTACTTTAATTATAAATAGATATGTTGTACATATATAAAGCTGTATTATTATAATGAATGTTTAATTAGTCTATTTAATGTTGTGAAAATGTATGTATTTATCTAGAAAATCATTGTTAATAAATCACTTATATCAATTACGTCTTGTTTTATTTTAATTCTTTCCCATCTCACAAAGGATATTTTTGTACTATTTTAACTTTTATCCCCTTTGTGATGGGCCACTTGCAGTTTTTTTTTATTACATAAAATTGTAAATTAGTATGAAAGAAACACAACCACAATTTATTTTAATTTCTCTTGCACAATTTTCTAAGATATTTGCATTTAAAAATTGGATTTTCTCGGAGTGATCAAAAACGATATGGCGGCACTGTGACGGCAGGGAGTCCCGTGAATCATAATAACTTTCGCACCACAGATTATAATCTCATACACACATGGGACTCCGTGACATCATCAGATGTCAAAAGCCATTTAGAGTGTTTAGCCAAACGTTAAAAAATTTCGGTTTTATTTTTGTAAATTCTCCATAAGTTAGATATTTAAAAAATTTTAACTGTCATATTTGTGTTTTCCGACCTCAAATTTACTTAATTCAATCATTTTTATTAAAATCCCCTACGACTGCAAGTGGCCCATTTAATATAACAAGTTAGTCCCAAACTCAGATATGAATCTTGTAATATGGGTACTAACGCGATGATACATTATAATATAATGTATATTATACAATACACAAAACATGTCCACCCAGGACAATTAGAAAATGGGTACCTATTCTTCATTTTGACCTTGGTCTGGGTCTTCCATTTTTTCTGTGAGATTTCAGGTGTGTACAAGGCAGGTGTTCAAAATAATAGACATTTTACATCCAAAATTCAACGATGAGGTTTGCCACCTATCCTGAATGTTTTAATTTTATATTGGCGCTGAGAGGAGAGCTCTCAGTTTTCACATGTAGCTGGTCTGCTGGCTACCCCACCTGCGAGATATGCCGTGATGGTATAGTATAGGTATATGTTATTCAATTTTGCCCTGGCCCGGAATTTGAACCCTGGACCTCGTGACTCAAAGGCAAAAACTTTACCTCTGTGCCACAGCGGCCGTCAAGATGAAAGTCTCAAGGTTGTTATACAATGGAAGCACATTAAATATTCATTCATCATGATAAAAGAAAATTTGTAAGTAATCGGCGTTTTACCCTTTATTTAAAATAATAAATTAACATAAAATCGAGGGGTGAAAGGCTATTTGTTTTAAGCGACATTTTGTGAACTTTACAGGAGAGCAATTTAAAGTTATTTTTTTTAGAAAAAAAAATATTATAAAAAAACGATTAGTCCTATTTAAAAACGTTCTAAGAACAGCATGTATAAAAAAAATCAACACATATTTTGGCATAATTTTCAGTAATAATACCTTCAAAACATCCAAATTATGTGTCGCTTAATACAATTTGGCTTTTATCCGGAGTCAGGAAAAATGATTCAACCACCAACGGCATAAAACATTAATGAAGGGAAAAACGTTTTAAGCGACATCGCTGTAATTAATTAGTGGAAGGAATAACGATTTATCTGACATTGACCAAAGATAATTGAAATAGGCTATTTGTTTTAACTACAAGCTGAAAGATAAACGGAAACAGGAACAGTGACTTAAGCAACAATAACATTCTTAATTAATTGTTTTACATCCTCCTCCTGAAAGGATTTTATAAAACTAGGTAGTTGATACAAAATAATTTTTGTCGTAATGCTAAGTGAATCTTGGGTTTAAAAGAAAACATAAAAACATTAATTATGATATTTTTTATTAAACAAGTAAAAGAATTGTTGTCAATAATATTTATTGTTACAATGAGAAATCTGGAAAAATATTATAATAGCTAATAAAACAATGCACTGGTATAATTATTAAAACAAACATAATCTTATCGAAAAAACAAAAACCAAAAAATAGATAAATAGAGATGAAATTATTATTTGTCTCAAATAACATGTTTTCAAAAATAAAAATGAGACGAAAAAGTTGAAACGACCATCATTATCAATATTACGAAATAGAAAATTGGTTGAACAGTCAAAAGTTGGTGCAAACGGTTGCAGCGAAAACGGTTCATGCGACATGCACTACTTTTTTAAATATCGGCTAAATGTATGAAGCGACAATGCATAGAAATAGCAGACGAGGGCAAAACGGTTTAAGGTACTTTTAATGACAATAGGGAACTTGCACATATTTTTTTTATTCTTCAAAATCATAAATAAAGTAATCAGTAACACATATCAGTAATTTTTTTTTCGATACGTTGCTTAGTTTCTGTTTTATAGCATTTTGAATTTTCGATTTTTGAACTTCCGCGAAAACGCCACATCCGAACGCGCCATTTTGATGACGTCATATGTCCCTTCGATCTCTCTGTCTACAGATGCTTAGTACATTTCGTAGTATATATCTATTGGTTTGACGAGGTTATTTACTGTTGTGGTTTGGGTTTGAACGCTTTTTTTGCAAAAAACTTCAATATGATTAAATTTTTACGTATAAACATACATCAGTTCCTATTTTTTTTATTTAGTTATAATGACGAAAAACGATTTTCTCAAGGGGCGATCGAATATTTATCATGCATAATTAAGCCCGCCAGTAGGCGCTATAACTTTGTCTTATAATGTTATTACTAATTTGTAAAGTGCAATACAACATTGTGTAATAATTACAGAATATTCAATGGCAATTATTATCAATTTTCCATCATTCTTAGGTTCGATTAGTGATTACAGGTCCTAATACGCCATTACTTTTCTGTACTGGGTGCATGGTCGGAGTGAACGAACATCCTGCTAAAAAAATCTGTCCAATGTTATTGGAAAAAATCAAAGTTGGTTGAAATTAGCACAGAAGTTAAATTTTATAACTTGTGCTGAATTGAGTCATCGATCATCTACAAATAATATATCCACAGCGAGTGAGTTTCTGACAGCCATTGTGTGTCAAAACCAAAAGATTTTTATTGTAAATCATATAGTATTTTAAGGATATAATAACAAATGTCGACACTACAAGCATCCACTACTTGATAGATATGTTCATTTATAAAAAATATTGATACTGTGAATGATTTTGTTTGTTTTGTCATTGGACGATAGATATGGAAAGCTGCAAAGAAGTCGCTGAACTTACAGTACAGTAAGAGGCTTACAATATCGGCATGCGTAGAAATAATTTATTCGGTGTCGTATAAGTTAGGTATATTTGTACATTTTGGACTATACAATATTTGTATGATCTTTTTGGAAACTTTTTGTAATATTTACCTCCTTCCAAAATGTTAAAAACCGGACTCAAATACCAAGCGATTGTTAATCCCATACATTACGATAAACAACAAAACATCACTCAGGACATGTGACGTCACAAATGCAATAACCATCGACATGGCGTTCAAACAGCGGGCGAAAAATCGTGATTTTATTTATTAAAATAATAAATGAAAAATATTTATTTATGAGTTTTAATCAAAATATAATCGATATATAACCTTTTTTCTACCTAATTAATGCATTTCACAAAATATTCCTCTCGAGTGCAAGTTCCCTATTTGCACACACGGAAAAAAGCTTTAACTACCATCTATCTGCAAATTGGAAGAAAGAAAAATAGCTTATGCTCCAATAGTCTGTATTAATCAGTATTAATGAATGGTTTAAGTGAAGTGTTTAAATCAAGTGACAAATTTGATGTCAGATCATACATCACGTTTGAGAAATTAGACCTATTTTTTTTTTGTTCAAGCGCCAAAAAAGTACTCCGATTGACTCGAAACCTAGACCATTCGACGCAGAAAAATTTGCCGATTCCGACCATATTATAACTCATTTTCGGCAAAAGTGTCGCTTAAAACAAATAGCCTTTCACCCCTCGAAATAATTAATTAATGATAATAAATTGTTATTAAAATAACGTGCAGTTACACGTGTTTCTTGTCTATGGCTAATCAAAGACTGTCAAACATACGTCAAAAATGTCAAAATATTCGTGGCGCGATTTTGTCTTCTGTTTGTAAAACTAAAAGGAGTAAATTTCAATTATTTATAAAAGAATATGATCTGATTAATTTAGTATATTTATTATTTTTTTATGTATCTGATTAATCATGCCAGAATTACAAAGTGATGTTATTTGTGTCAAGGAATATCTAAGATCTCAACACATGAATGTTTTGGATGACTGGTTAGAAGGGTTAGTAAAACTAAACGATTTGAGCAAACATGTATTTCTAATAAATTTATTATCATTTTATTTCGACATGTTATTTAAGAAACCCTAGTTGTTAAGTGTGTATTATTTCATTAAATCCATTGTTTGGTTAAAATACATATCTATTGCAGATGTGTCCAGTTTTTTCAATCACAGAGATCTGGACGCTCTTACAGTCATCAGGAATTGAATAAAATGGCACGGGATCAATGGTTGCTGAGCAATCTAAGTGAAATATGTCCAGGATGCCTTCCTGGAAATCTCAGTAGCCAGCGAAAGACACAACTCACAGGGGTTTATGTTTTACAGATGCTTTATGTACTAGATATTGGTAAATTTTTTTTCTCTTTATTTAAATGATAATAATTTACTTATTTCCATTACAAATTCAGTGATGAAGTACTTTACGATTCTGAATATCTTGTATATTTTATTTTTGATAAAATAAGAAAATTTACGCTTCGCTTTATGCACACAAAAGTTGGTTCACAGTCCCTGGTCACTTGTGGACAGGGTTGCCAGGTCTTTTCCAAAAAAATACCGAACATTGAGCAAAAAAAGTTTTAATCGTTGATCTATAAATTACGACCTTAAAATACAAAGTGCCGTTGCACAAGAGCAACTAGCTACCCTAACTTATAAATATAATATTTTTTCTCACTAATGCACACTTCCAGCAATGCCTTATTTGCTTTAACCCTCTGGCTACCAATGTGCCCGTATGGGAACATGAAGAATTTAATTTATAAAAATCGGCTGGTTAGAAAAGAATTTATATTTTATGCAGAAATTATTTAGAAAGTTTGGTTTTATAAATAGCAATAAGAATTTTTCACTTATTTGATGTGTAATTTATTCCCAAACTTTAATTTTATTTTTGGCCACAATTTCCATATTTACGACCTTTATTATAATAATCCTTTATTTATTAGGAATTGAAATAGGTGCAATCATTTCATGCGTCCATATTTTATTATTGTTTATATTTGTCCTGATGTTTGTGAATAAAATAATATATGTAACAACTTCATAGAGTTTGTAACGCGTTCTTAGACTGCCGATACCATTGTAGAAATACATTTAATGTAGTATTGAGAGGGTTAACTGCCCCATGCATTTCGCGACATGTCAAACATCGTATACATATTTCAGCCTTCACCATGTCCACACTTAATTTATTACGGCTCTTCGTCCACAAATAATTCATATGGCTAAATACTCTTTCCACATAAGCTTTTCAACATTGGTACTGCCTTTATAGTTTTAATTATCTGTTTCAAGTTAGGGCTTACGTCGTTTATTAGGGAGATAAAATACGGTGCTAAAATACCGAACGGTTCGGTAGAATACCGAACACCTGGCAACACTGCTTGTGGATGATGCCATGATGGTAAAGACAGAGTGACTACTTATTAAATTCGAATCTTTTAATAGATCACTTCTGGAATAGGCAGAGACAATTCTGTACAAACCTATCCATTAATAATTCTTTTACCTTCATTACATTTAAACAATTCATCTATACCCCACACCGTGTTCCAGGTGGGATAGACAGAGATAATGGAACGCATATTGATTTATCCCTACATACTTCTTTCGCTTCCTCCATATTCCTTCAATTTCTCTTATTTAACATGCTCCAGTCCTCAAGAATTTGATCCACATGGTCAAGCCACGTAGTTCCTAAATGTCTGTACTTTCTCACACCCCCTGTTTCAGATATATACATTTACACCCTTTTTATTAACTTTTCATCATCCTTTCGCTTCACATATCCAAATTATCGCAACTTATTTGTATACATTCTATCCATAACACTCCTCTCGCATCTACTCATTCTCCTGATATTTTCAGTAGATGCGGGATTCCTCATTCTATCACAGAACAGTTTTATAGGATTAAATAATTTAATAGTCTAATTAGAATAATTTAAATTTACCTGTTGTCTGTGTAAATTTAACACATTAAACTACCATAATATAAGGCTCAGAAAAGACAATATCACCTTATTCGGCGATTTGCCGAAGGCTTCGATATTCTCTCTTATAAACCCTGGTGACAGCTTCACTTGTAGGTATTGTCCTGAGTTAATTGTTGATTGTAAAAATAACATGGATAAACTGTTGTCTGTCTTCGAGTTAGTAGTCTTTAAAGTACTATTATGTATTCTATCTAAATATTATTGTATTGTAAGTACGTAATGAACTATCAAGATCAATTTTCATCCTGGATTTTGGATGTCGGACTCCAACCTACTGCCTACTACTACTATACCATCACGGCATATCCCACAAGTGGGGTAGACAGCAGACCAGCTGCATATAATAAACATGCAAGCCGTTTTCTCTGTGCCAACAAAAATATTAAGACATTCGGAACGGCTGCCTACTACTCCATCTTCATAATAGAAACATATTGATTACCGGGAGGATTTTTGGGATGTATTAGGGATTGTATAAAGTATTCAAAATTTTTGTTTTATTTTAGGTGTCCCAGCGTATCAACAGTTACAGAAAATAACTGGAGTTGATAGAACTAACATTGAAGTCACTATTGCTAGTAATCAAAGTCAATTCCCAGAGCCAACAGCGCAAAGGTTAATATCATGTCTTGTTTTTATACATATTATTAATATATTTTTACTGAAAAATATTTGTTTATTCAGAGTGTATTTGAGTCCCTGGCAAAGAATAGGTATCAAGTGTCCTGTCAAAAGTCACATATTCGTAATAAATTACGTATTACACATATAACATTTCCAATTAAGTTACCTGAATTGAAATTGTTACACAGCGGACAACCTGCGTGTTTACATATTACTTGGGGAATATTTATTTATTATTTATTAAATGAGATGCATTATGCACTGCGACCAATAAGATCTATTGTACTCCTCCTACTTAACCTGTTTGGTTTTGTCCAGTTAAAGCGAGCCCTCTTGTCCCAGACATCTAATGAAGCCTAGAATTTTAAGGGATCTAAGGTCTGGAGAGATTCAACTTCTACCCATTGCCTGCCTAGGTCTTGATTCTTGCAAACTTAACATTAATCTAAAAATTACGTGGGGTTAATTTACTGACTACTCCATTTGTGGAAGATACCATGATAGTATAGATAAATAATATTTGTTGCAGAATGTTGAAGCTTGTTCTGACAGATGGAGTACAGGAAATATCTGGAATGGAATATAAGTCAATGAGGAATCTCTCCGTAAATCTTACTCCGGGTACTAAGCTGCAAATTAAAGGTAATTTAGTTACATTTCTGAATCCGTATGACTGAAAGGAATGCCTTGATCATCAAGGAATCAAATGGCAATTTTGTGTAAACTTAATCCTACTGGATGGACATGAATTTTGAGCACGTTAAATAGGAAAGCATGCATGAGGAAATCTATGACAGTGATGGAAGTGTATGTAAGGATAGAAATACTCTCTACTTCACAAAAGAAACGCTGTGATAGTGTTGAGGATGATTGTATATATTTTTACTGTCTGTTTTAAGGTCCATTAGATTGCAGGCGAGGTATGCTGATGTTAGAAGAAAGACACGTTACAGTTTTGGGAGGAGAATCAGAGGATATAATACTGGTCAACCAGTATGCAAATGTTTTAACCAGAATAGTCGAAAATAACAAAAACGGGATTGCTAACGGGGCGTCAAATGGTTAGTATCTATATAGTCTTACAAGGACAAAATCTTCTGATTATAATGATGTATGGGTATAATTTAATTTTTCATCATGGAAATGGAAAAATTGTTTCTTGTCATTTATTCGTACACACTATGCCAATTAATTGCATGATGTTTTAACCTTCAAACAAGTGAAAACTATTACCGTTTCAGCATCTTTCTATACAAGATTATGTGATTTGTTATCATTGCATCCTTATAAATATATTTGTCATCCTTTTTTATTCATTATGTATTTTTTTAGGCACCCGATTCACGAGACATCCACCACCACCACAAAGACAAATATCGGCCAGGAACAATTTGAATCAAAATCAGAATAACGTAGCGGTAACAAATAATTTACAAAGACCTGCAAATAGAGCCCCAACAGTAAATAATTATAGTAATAACCGAAATAGTGATCAAGTAATCTCAACAAATAATTCCGCAGATGATAGAGAATTAGTTGATTTGGATGAAAATATGTTCAATGATGATTTTGATGTTGACATGATTGATAGAATAGAACATTCTGCTTTGAATCCGTCAACGTCACAACATCAAAATACACCACAAGCTGCAGCCAAAAAGATGAGAGTCGGAAACTCTGAACGTAACGAATATATCGTTAAGAAGTCCTCACCGAAACGGGAAGAAGATTTTTATGAAAGAGAAATGGCAAACAATAGTTTTGATGTTGTGCAACCTGATGAAGAAGAAGAAGAATTTTTAAGAATGGTTGAAATGGAAGATGTTAATTATTGTAACGAACCATTTGTACCTAACAATGAAAGAAATTTGTCGTTAAATAATAGAGATAATCCAAATAGATATCCTATTCAAGTTAATGATAAACCTTTTGTTTATTTAAAACAATTGATTGAGACTCCCGAAAGAGATTTGATAAATAAAAGTTTTACTGTGAAAGCGCAAGTTATATCAATTATAAATAAATTGAAATTTAAAAACGGCGATTGGGATTTGAAGTGTAAGATTTGCGATGGGACTTCGTTTTTAGATGTTGATGTTGCCGGTGATGTATTGTCGTCTTTAGTTGGTTACACATCTTCGGAAATGTCAAGAATGAAGAATCAAATGGCAGCTAATCCGCAGTTGAAACAGAAAGTTGTCGAAGTTAGTATTGGTTTAATTTACCTTCAATCACTAGATTTTAGCAAAGGTCTAAGTGTATAAGTCTGAGAATCGGTACAGATAATTTCTAATTATTATGGGTACTAACGCGATTTAATACGATAACGCAATTTAATACAAGATTCATATCTTAGTTTGGAAATAAGTACCAAATGTCAGAAACATAAACAAAATGGATGCACTGTTGTGAATTACATACATTAATTAATTTTTATAACTGTTTTTTTGATTTAATTCTATTTTTTTTTACGAAAATACTTTAAAACCACAGGCAATGTGATGGTGAGTATTGTTAACAGACGTGTTCACATGCACAACGAACATTTTCGGTCATTTCACGTTGGATGAGCATTAAGTTTGTAAGGATAGTGTAAACACTATTGTAAATGTTTGTTTTCTCTGGGATCGTATTGGCCGAAGGCTGTAATGGCCCCAGTAGAATATGGTGTCCTTTTAATAATAATATGACCTTAGATGACTCTAAATTCTTTCAATCTTGTTGGGTTAGTTGGAAGATATCGCGTCCCCGCGATAAACTCGCCCATTGTACAAAATTATTCGTTTATACCATGTAATCTTATTATTTGTATCCATATATTTTGTACAATAAAGTTTATTATTATTAATATACGTGTTTAACCTCCTACTGCTTTGTCAGCTTCCTCTAGGACAAAATTGTATTCAGATTTCTTAAACTGGCATTATGCAATAAAGTCATTGCATTACCAAGATTCTTGTACATATTCATTTTGTGTATTTGCGGTTTTTGTGATAATGATCCGAATACACCCCAACCAACTCCACAGTAAGCAAAATGCTTTCGTCATGAAGGTGGATCCAGCAGGGAAAATCGAACCCAGGATCTGTCGATTGAAAGACAAAGACTCTACCATCAGGTTGCCGACAATCTCAATGTGTTTTAAGTTTTCTAAGTGTTTAATTTGATTATTTATTTTCAGGGATTAAAAGACGCTCATCGTAAACTGCAAACTATAGACAATTTGCTTGAAATTCTCTACAAATCATCTGGTCCCTGCATTATGAGACTTTTGGAATACAATGAGGAGCATTTGAGGCAGTTAAAACAACGCAAGCAGAATATTTCATCGGAATAGAGATAACAATATTATGTAAAATGAAAATATATTTTGATAACGCAACACAAGTCTATTATATTTTTATAGAGCAACCTTATCTCGGGATAAAATTTCATATAAGAAGAATATGGAATGAAGGCTGGTGTGGTTTGGCCATGTGAAAAGAATGAAATAGGACAGAGTGACAAAAGAAAAAAAATATGTACATTTTTTTAATCGCCAGACTGATTTTTCATTTTTTTCATTATTATTATTTTGTTTAGTGGACTACACACGATGCTTTACAAAAACTGACTAGAATAATTTAGAATAACACAATATGTACATAGATACTGCTTCAGAACAGACTCAAGTCTAGTGAGGCAGTAAATTCCATTTTCTATAATTGTATATATAGTTCAACTCGATATTTTTCCATTATTGAAATTAAGTTTTTTATACCATTTCTCAGTAAGTAAAATCCAGTCTCCAACATAGAATTGTGTCAAAAATTCATAATTTAAAAAATAATCATCTATACCTGAAATTGTTAAGGGATGTCAGGTAGGGGTGTTAGGTACTGAGATGCAACACTGAAACATTAAATTCAATTAAAGAAAAAAATGGTGTAATTTCATAATTTATTAAACATAACTATTTCAATTAAAAAATATACAATATATCATCATACAGTTTATTAAGAGAACAATATATCATCATACAGTTTATTAATACAACAATACATTATCGTCCAGTTTATTAGGACAACAATATATCGTCATACAGTTTATTAAGACAACAATATATCGTCATACAGTTTATTAAGACAACAATATATCGTCATACAGTTTATTAAGACAACAATATATCGTCATACAGTTTATTAAGACAATAATATATCATCATACAGTTTATTAAGATAATAATAATAATAGCAATAAAAGATATTAATATTAATCAGTAAAACATCCTCGTTGCGTATAAAAATCAGATCATGTCTAATATAACATAATTGTATAGACAATTCATTGGATTGCAATAAAATAATTTTAGCCAGTCATAAAGTCTGAAGAACGATAATTTATGTAATAACGTTTTGTCAGATATTACAGCTGTCATTCCGTGGTTGTTACAATAGTGGGTAAATATTGAAGAGATGTGAAATTTTTCAGTTATATTCATGTGAGTATGTAGTTTCCCACCTGAGAAATGATAATCCATCAAAATTAGGTGATTCATTCTGTTTTTTACTTGTGGCAACACAATAGAATTTTATACGCAACAAAAACAAATTACAAAGTAGGCATCTATATAAACATACACATATATATTATTATTGATAAAATGCAGCTCCATATTTTATTATCAGTTAATATTTTTATAGTTTTACAATCGGCAATTATTGCTTATATTGCACTTTAGGTTGGATTAGATTTAAAATGTCGCCAGATTTACACAAAATTTAGAGTTGAAATACTTGTCTGAATGGACTATGTTCACTCCACCTTCACAGCAAAAGCATATTATTGATTACTGTAAGAGCGTTTGAGGTTTATTACAAACCCAGTTTTATATTTAAAAAAATCCAAGAAATCATTTTATGGTCATGTAATTTGAAACAAGTGTTTCTTTCTACTATAGATATTGATTCCGAGATAGACGTCTTTCGACTTATCAGGTCATTATCAATCTCTCTTGAGTAATAAGTGGAAAGACGTCTCTCTCGGAATCAATAATCTATAGTAGAAAGAAACACTTGTTTCAAATTACATAATTATGGAATTCTACTACATGTGCACCAACACATTATTTATGGTCATTACATTTTGAATGTTTTTAAAAGTGTATTCTACAATATACTTCTGTTGACTTGATTGTATATAGATCGCAATCGATTTCAGCAAACCATTGTCACTGACTAATATTATTATATCGCTCGTCAATGTCAACGGTTTGCTGAAATCGATCGCGATCTATATACAATCAAGTAACAGATGTGCTTTGTAGAATACTCTAAAAACATTCAAAATGTCTCGAAACTGTTACGTAGTTAATCCTTCTAAAATGGATGATATGGTCGCTGTGCAATCAAAATGCACCTTGCTAAGTTTTCAAAATTTTTAGACTCAAAAAAATTTATAATATATATTCCATCATGGATACCATTCCTGGTAAGAATAGCCCTTCCACTCTTTTCTGTAAGTTTTCCAGTGTCCTATAAAATTCAGATATTCATGAAACATAATGTTTATGATATATAACATCTTCAGTGTTCAGCAATGAGTTATACCAACCATCCAAAATGTCATTAACTTTTATTGAAATGGAGAGGATGATTTGCATGTCTATTACAATAATTTTTGACAGAAATTCTGTATCAATAACCATGTAAGAAATGAATATCGTTGCGATGTAAAATCTTTGAACAGCCGTATTGACATCTCATGGCGTAGTGACGTTAAGATGTCGACATTGCACATTCAAAAGAGACATGTGTGCACATTTTTATTTGGGTATACTCTTTTAAAACTGTTCATTAAGGCATTAAAATTGTAGTTTAGACTTTTTATTGGCATGTGATATTATTCTTAAAGTATTGAATTCTAATATTTGATACTAAGAATTACTTTATAAAATGGTTATGATGTCATTATGAGCAGTTTATTCTGGAAATGTCAAAACATTTATGAATTCACATGTCCCTTTTTGAATATGCAACGACGATAAATTGAAATAAGCATTTCATTCTGCTATAGATTAAACGATGCGAGAGAGACGTCTTTCCATTTACAATCAGATTGATAATGAACTCATAAGTGGAAAGGCGTCTCTCTGGCGTTGTTAAATTTATAATCGAACAAAATGTTAGTTTCAATTTATCTACTACTTTACTATTTTTGTACCAATACTATGAATAAGTTAAGATACATCTTCGACATATTTTTAAGTTAAAACTCACATTGTGTGGATCTTAATAAAAAATCAAAAGTAAAAAAAAAGACAATGTTTTTTACATTGATTTATTTAAAAAATATTTTTATAACAGTATTTTAATTATGCACCAGAGCTATTATATATTATGTATATTATAGAATTTTACGCAAATTCATATTATTTGCAATACCAATAGACTTGTTATAAGTGTAGCATATGTACTTAACGTCTTGCACAAATGCTTGTAGAGTTTGAACGAAACGTCGTTCAAAAGTATATTAGACAACATACGGAAGCCAAATTCTTCCTCTATACACATGTGAAGGTTCGAGGACAGTATGTTTAGCATGCGTTTTTATAGAATATGGAGATGTATTCTAGTGTTATGTCAATACAAAATAAATAGCACATCGTTAGCTAATTATTGACTGATGACTACTACTGAAATTCACCAGGCTATTTATGATGACATTGTATTGACTCATGGATGATTTTATTCAAAATGACTGGCGAATCACTCATTGGTCTATTGAAAATTATATTGAAATATCCACAGAATGGGTCGGTTCATTATTGAACAGCTTTGCATCAAAAATAATTCTGCATCATGACAGTAACTCACTAGAGATTTCAAAGATAATCATCACACCTTGTACTATGAGGTGAATTTTCTAGATTTGAGAAGAGACTTCATTCACTGAAGATAATCATCACACCTTGTACTATGAGGTGAATTTTCTAGATTTGAGAAGAGTCTGAAGAATTTTGATGGATGGCTACAGGTTCAAGAGAAATCCGTTGAAGCACTGTTTGTTTAACAAGGTGGTTAATTATTGAAAAAGTTTGCCACCTGAGCTGGTTGAATCTTCAAATTTAAACACCTTCAAGTTGTTTAAACTTGTTCAAACTTATTAAAGTTGTGATAATTTTGTTGGGCCTGATGGTTGTTATTGTGACAGTAGTGTTGAGATCAAACATATCAGCTTAGCTGCGTGTCTCATAACAACACTATAATAATAATTATTTTTCACTGATGGAATGAAAGAAAACTTGCTACACATTGAGAATCTTTTCAGCTTTAACGACGAGTTTGTTTCAAAATAAAAACATGGTTTTTAAGCTTAATAATTCTACTTTAATATAGTTTTCGTCCCAACTTATTATTTCTTTTTGTTCGTGTTCTACAAGCATTTGTGCATTATATAATCATCCCCCCCTCAGATGTAGGTTATTGAGCAATAATATTTGGTGTATAATGGTTACGTTTGTAGTTACATGACTAAAATGAAACAGTAATTTTGGACTTGCTGCTCTCACAGTAATAAAAAACATTGTCTTACATTTGCATGAAATGTTAATGTTATCATACACTTGCATGACAATGTTAATTTTAACATACAATTTTATGACAATGCTAATGTTAATATACTGTTGCATGACAATATTCACACACTTGGATATCATCGACTAACATTTGCATGAAATGTTTAAGTTATCATACACTTGCATGACAATGTTAGCATACAATTTTGTGACAATGCTATTGTTAATATACTGTTACATGACAATATTAACACACACTTGGATGTCATTAACTTACATTTGCATATCAATATTATCATACATACATACATATATACCTACATACCATCACGCCGCTTCCCTCGCGGGGTAGGCAGAAAGGATCGAGCGCCACTTCCTTCTATCCTTGCATACATCTTTCGCTTCCGTCACTGTCATACAATTCCTCATGCATGCTCTCCTGTTCAATGTGCTCAACACGTGACCGTCCTGTAGGATTTGATTTAAATGATCTTGCCATTTAATCCTAGGACGTCCACGTCTCCGAGCACCATTCCTCTCAGCCAAATATATCTTCTTAGTCATTCTGTCCTCATTCATTCTTTCCACGCGCCCAAACCATCTTAACTTACATACATACAATTGCATAGCAATGTTAATGTTAACACATAATTTTATGACAGTGTTAATGTTAATATATTGTTACATGACAAGATTAACATGCGCTTGGATGTCATTAACTAACATTTGCATGAAATGTTTAAGTTATCCTACACTTGCATGACAATGTTAATATTAACACACAATTGTATGACAATTCGAACACACACCATGACATTCCTAATGTTAATATACTGTTGCGTGACAATATTAACGCGCATTTGGATGTCATTAACTTACATATGCATGTCAATATTTCCATAAAATTGCTTGATAGTGCTAATGTTTACACACAATTGTGTGACAGTGTAAATGTACATTTGCATAATAATATTAATATTATCTTACATTTGCATAAAGATCAACTTACATTTACATGAAAATGTTAAGATTAATATAGATTTGAATGAAAATATAAATTTTAGCTTATGTTTGCCATATACTCACAATTTCCCATCCCGGCATATCATCGTTGAATATTCAAAAAGGGGTATGTGAATTTATAATATGTTTTGACATTTCTAGAATAAACTGCTTATAATGAAATCATAACCATTTTATAAAGTGATTCTTAGTAGGTATTAAATATTGAAATTCAATATTTAAAGAATAATATCACATGTCAATTATACAAAGTCCAAACAACAATTTTAATGCCTTAATGAACAGTTTTTAAAGAGTATGCCTAAATAAAACTGTTCGCACATACCTCTTGTTGAATATGCAGCGACAATATCCCACAAATAAGGTAGCCCGCAGACCAGCTGCATACAATAAACATGCAATATGCCCTTTTCGTGCAAACAAACAATAAATACATTAAGGATAGGTGGCAAACCTCATCGCTAAATTTAAGATGTAAAATGTCTTTAATTACACAAATATACATTAACATGATACTGTTAACATTAACACAGGTTTGCATGACAATCGTTAGATAACGAGGGCAACGCTTCATGATACTACAGCATGTTAACATGCCACAGTTTGCTATCTTCAAGTGTTGCAATCAGAATTGTATGAAATGTTTCATTTTAACCTTACAATTGAATATATGTTATATGGGCGGAATACAATGTGTCTATGACAATATATCTATTGATTTTTGCATCATATAGGGCAGTTTTATAATTATATTGCATAAGAATAAAAAGTAGTCGGTATTATTATTATCAACAAAGGAGATCTTCACCTAACGCAGAGACATAATAGTTCCGAGGGACTTTATACGAGCGTTTACAAACTCAGTCTTGCATCAGTCAATTCCAAAATTGATTGAGTAATTGAGTCAGTCAATTCAACAACTGATTGAGTCAGTCAGTTCCAAAACTGATCGAATTATTGATCAGTCAATCCAAATCTGATTATATGGTTGTCTCAGTCGATTACAAAACTGATCGAATTATTGATCAGTCAATTCAAATCTGATTTTATGGTTGTCTCAGTCGATTACAAAACTGATTGTATAAAAGAGTAAACCAATTTGAAATAAATTACATACCAAATCAAATTCTGAGACTGATTGTGTGATAACGTAGCCAATTCTGAAATCAACTATATAATCACATCTATCAAATAAAGCTGATCTTAAAATAATATTTGTCAATTTCAATGTATGATTGTGAAACCACACCAGTCACTTTTGAGACAGTTTGTGTAAGTCAATTTTGAAACTAATTGTGTAAACATGTCAGTCAATTCTATGACTGATCGTAGAATTGTGTTAGTCAATTCTGAAACTGATCACTTAACAAGTTGACTGATATTAATTCTAAACCATGATATCTTCATCAATCCACACTGATTCGAGGCTGAGTACTTAAACGCCAGGTATGCTCTACATCAGTGATTCCCAAACTATGGTACGCGTACCACCAATGGTACACGACAATTATTAAGGTGGTACGCAAGCAGCCATGGCCATAGGACATACACAGTAAATAATTAGATAAAACGTTTTTAAATTCAGTTCAGTGGTACGCTACTGATTTATAATTTCGTGTGTAGTACGCGAAATTAAAAGTTTGGGAACCACTGCTCTACATAATATATATTAGACAGTTTTATTATTTATTATAACTACATAATAATAAGAATAATAATAGTTATTTTATAATACAAATATATTTCATACAATAAAATGGTGATATAATATATTAACATAGTAAAATCATGGATAATTTCCAAGCTACTGCGCAACAGTAAGAGCAGTTATTTTATAATGTATGTATGCTAAAATGTTTGTAAATTGGAGGCAAACTGTACTACGCTCTTTTGTAAATTGGAGGCAAACTGTACTTCGCCCTTTTGTAAATTGGAGGCAAACTGTACTTCGCCCTTTTGTAAATTGGAGGCAAACTGTACTACGCCCTTTTTCAGTACAGTTGTTCAAAATTCTATATCAGTGTTGTCTGTCACAAGTGCCATAGAAAGCAGATTAACTGTGGAACAAATGCAAAGAACATGCATCCTCTGTGCAAAGAAGTTTATTTATTATTACATTTCTTATCGTCCTCTCTGTGCCATAAAAAATTAAGACATTTAGGATGGATTGAATTAAATACGACAAATCTATACGTTGAAACGTTTACTTTACAAAAACAATGAATGAAATAAAAATGTGGTTGCGGAATTTCGGCATTTGTTTTGAATTGAAACAATTGAATATCATTCTTTTGATTGAATCGGTTATTAATTAGTAAAAGTAAATATATTTTAGTTGTTTTGTGAATAATGTTTTGCAAATACTTGTTTTGAAAAGGATACTCGCAAACATACATATAGGATAGGAAGGGAAAGCGAAAAAAATTAAAAAAGATATACAAAACATCTTTTTACATGTGTGTTATACATAATTGCAATATTTTGATTTGACAATACATAATTTAAAATGTCTTAATTCAGGATTTGTTTAAATTATAATATATTTACAAAATAAGTTGATACACAACATACAGAAAGGCATGACTGCGACACTGCTCAAATCACGAAATTCTAAAAATTGACCAAGTATACTTTACCTCCCAAATACAAATATATACATAAAACAAATTATCCTCTATTTGTATCAATTCATAGAAGATTAATTGTATGTTTGTTTTTAATTATCATACCAAAGAAGAAAGCGACAATGGCGCGATAACGCAATGCAATTGAAGAAAACATCATACAATGAATAAATTGTCCTGTTAAGTTACCTTATATTGAAAAGATTCACATAGGAATCATATCTACATAAAACCTTATCAAAATAAGGCAAAGCTTAGTAAATGTGGGTCGTTTACTAGGTACGCATATAACCACCGATCAGAGCAAAAATTTTATATGCTTCATCTGATCGGTAGACTAAATTGATCCATGTTTATTAATAAAACATAGAGCTGATTTTTAGCACTTCAGAATTTTACAGTAGAATATATTATATTGTCGTTGCTAATTCAAAAAGGGGTGTGCGAATTTATAAATGTTTTGACATTTCAAGAATAAACAGCTTATAATGACATCATAACCATTTTATAAAGTGATTCTTAGTATCAAATATTAAAATTCAATCATCATCGCCCTCAACGCTCCTCTAGGGAGCACAGGGCAGAAACCAGCCTCCTCCATTCAGAGCGTCTCTGTGCCAATTGCGTCACCTCTTTCCACGAGATTCCTTGCGCTCTGATATCGTTGATAAAATTCAATACTTGAAGAATAATATCACATGCCAATAAAAAGTCCAAACATCAATTTTAACGCCCTTATGAACAGTTTTTAAAGAGTATGCCTAAATAAATATGTTCACACATACCTCTTTTTGAATATGCAACGACAATATTATCATGAAATAATGAATTCAGGTCTTGTACATCAGTGGTCCCCAACTGGTATTGGTCTGTGGATCGAATGGTAGGTACCGGGCCACTCAAGGAACATTAAATTATATATTTTGATTTCATTTTACGTGGTGTAAGAAATATATAAACAGTCAACGTCCCCTCAGCAGGTTGCAGTCACTCAAACATTGACCAGTCCGTGGCAATAAGAAGGTTGGGGAGCACTGTTGAACATAATCAACATATTGAGAATTGAGATATCTTGATGTACATGTTACATTGTAGAAAATCTAATCGGAAGAAGCGAGAAAGGCATTTTATCTAATAAAAAACTACTCGACAATGTTTTATCAAAAGAATTGTACGTATGATGTATTTGACCTGCACTTAACATGCATTAAAAATTATTGAACAAAATTATTAATACGTATTGCATTAGTTCAGTCCAGCACCGTATCACGTTTCTTCTTCAGTACATAAATATATTTCAGAAGAATTATTAATCGATAATAAATAATATGTAGTATGAAAGAAAATTGATTTATTCATTAAACATATTTTTAATATTATTTTATAGATACATAGCTACTACATTTTATTTATAATGTTACGGCTTTTGATATATTTTACAAAATCCTTTCATAGAACAACAAGTAGGCCTGCGTATTTAAGACTTTCTCTTGAGAGATCTCCTGTACCCGGCTGTCTGATATATAGTACCATTTACCTGGAGGTGTTTCGGGTGTGTAACCCGAAGCTTTTTCACCAGATTCGTATCCCGACATGGAACTATCAGAGCCATTGCCATTCACACCGTTGACAGGGGATTTTTTGCTGTTTTCATCCATCTCTTCATCACTATCAATATCAGTCGGTAAGAAACTCCATCTTTTATCGTGGGAATCCACCTTTGGTCTGACTTTAACATAAGCAACGTAGTGTCCACCGTGCATACTTCCAGAATGTTCAACAACTCCGTACAGAGAGTACAAGAGTTTAGTTTGATCTGGGGAGACTATGGGAAGACTTTTGATTTTGTCTGAGCAAAATGGAGCCAAGTCCAGTATCAACGGGAAGTTGACATGTTTTGTTATTTTACGGAACATGCATCTTGGGCCAATTTGGAAACGTTTTAGATGGAGAATTAGAACGGCTGGTGGACTGGAAATGAGGAATCTCTTTGTAGCGTTGGTGTAAATTGTTTTCTCGCTATTGGCTCGTTTGGTGCATGCCTCGCAACTGACCTTATTGTTTCCAGCAAGCAACTCAGAGGAGGTGAACTGATTCAGACATGACTGCACGCTGTATTCCCCTTCATCACATTGATAGCGTGGCGACACTGTGCTACTTGGGAAGAATGATGAATTCTTCTTCCATTTGCTCGATGTAAAGTCTGAATTATCCATGGGAAGATAAAAGTTGTCATTGACACTCAAACTCAAGTTTGGAGGAAATTTATTAGCTGGACGTTTGATTAGTGAATCTTCATCCATTGCAGTGCTGGCTGCATCTGCTTTGTCACCAGTAGAGGTGGCTGGTTCCGGACATCCATTTGTTATTGTGACACTGATGTCAGCAGGCTCTGGACAACCGTACGATGTTGAAGGATTTTCCTCAGCATTTGTGACTGAATGATTCTCAGAATTGACAAATGAAATTCGAGACACTGGCCTTAGGATATCATTGTCGGGGGAAACATCCTGCCTGGGGCTAGACATGTCCATGTTGATTTCGCTAGAAAGAGAAGACGGACTACCGAGTTCTTTACTAGTAGCTTGAGGAGTATCAGATTTCCCAGCATCAGGGCTGGCAACACCTGAATCTAAATGAGGACTTTCTATTCCACTTAAAGGTTTATATTCCAATGGAATAGCCATAGCAGACAAGCAGAATGGTTCTTCTTTATCGAGTCTTTTTGGCGAGGTGTCGCTCTTCTCTTTATTTTCCAGATCAGGACTGGCTCTTATTGAATCGGAGCTGATGAGTTTCTCGGAGTTATATCCAGACTCCATATGATAGAGAGCAAAGTTAGCAGCAGTGTCGGCTTGTGGTCTAACTGAATCATTATTCACTTTGTTATTATCAGTTTTCAGCATAGGGTACTCCTCCAGATTATCCTCTACATCCGCATCAGACTGTTCTGAGGAGCTCTTACTCTCACTCTTGTTTTCATTAACATCATTGGCTTGTTTATTATCAGTCTGTTTATCTATTGGAGAAGCACCTCCTCCTCCACCACCTGAAGAAAAAATAAATATTGAATTTGTAATATTGATTATCAAAGCATTCTATATTATTCATTTATGTAAGACACAAAAAAATACCTTTTTTATTATTCTTTTGTTTACGAGATCCAGATCCACGTGAAGGAGAATTGTGTCTTCTTTCCTTCTTTGCTTGATTCTTGGACATTTTATTTTCACCAGAAGTCCCTGCACTATTGAACTGCTCTTCTGAAAAACACAACGAGAAAATGTGTAAAAAAAGGCTGAGGTTATTTCTACCCAAATTGTCACTTTTTTTTTTTTTTCTTTTTTACCATAAACAACCCGAGGTAAATAAATATATTTCTGTATTTCTGTCCTTTTTCTAAATGAAACAAAAACTATGAAAACAATCCAAATAAAACACTACTCTATGGTTAATCTATGGCAGCGGCACTATTGTCATTTCTTCAATAAAATTATTGTGTTTTGTCTAATAGAATATTTTTTTGCATTATAGTAATATGGAGTCTGTAAAATTAATTTTAAAATTTCATAAGGAAATTCTTTAAATCTTCAAAATACATTCCTTAATTTGATAAAAGGAATTATGATTTCATGAATCCTGTCTGTGACATCTTAAGTAATTGATACAAAAAAATTACTCCTGATTAAAAATACTTTTTTAGTGGATTCCTGCTATAAAGTCTATGTTTCTTTCAGCTTCCTAAGTCAACAATAAGGACTAGGCAGTCAAACGACCTCTTCTACTCCCTTCGGCCTTGAAGGGAGTATTACCATCTTATTTGTCGGAGATGTGCGAGATGGAGACCATCAGTGAAAGACGGCTCATGCTTCGCTCAGCACAGGGTGAGGCAAAATGCAGACTTGTTGAGCCATCTCGATCTCGCAAAACAGGCTTTGGAGATAGAGCGTTTAGTGTTGCGGGTCCCAGATGTTGGAACAAGCTGCCTCTGTGTCTGCGAGAGGAGGTGAATGGAGAGAGTTTTAAAAGAGGACTGAAGACACACCTTTTTGCTGGGAGTTTCGGGTGATGGATACGATAAACGGCGCCCTTGAGGTCATGTTATGAGTAAACGGCGCTTTACAAATTGTCCATATATATATATATATATATATGTGGTGGAAAATGTTATCACGGAGATCTATATTCGAAAAATCTTTTATCGGATTACTCCGTGTACATGGATTATTACCCAAAGGGGCATATTTCCGACGTTTCGGCTGAACACGGTCAGCCATAATCATGGATTAATATTTAAGACATAAATAGAGGTAATAATAAATAAAAAAGTGGAAAAATATATAATAGTAAGGATGGAAAGAGAAAATATGTACTAAAATATGTAAGATATAAAGGTGATGAATACGTAGTAATGATATAAATACATATACAAATATAAATAAGTAATTGGAATTTAGCTATTGTAAAGAGTATAACAATAGAATACGTAGTAATATGTAACGGAGTTATAAGTAGATGTAAAAATAACCAAGTAATAATAAGTTAGATTGGATGAACAGTGGAGAGAAAGAAATAATAATGATAAATACATATAAATGTAAAATAACGGAGTAATAAGAACTTGGTGTTGGATAAACAATAGAGAATAGGAGACGGTAATTAAGTATATATACATGTGGTAATAAATATAAAATAGAGGAAAGAAAGAGATAAATACGTTATATAGTAATAAGTATGATTGAACAAAACGATAGAGAAAAAAGTGGTAATATATACGTAGTAATATAATAATAGTAAAATTGAATAAACAATAGAGAGAAAAAATAGTAATATATATGTATAGAGAAGATATAAGATACCTTGTGGAGATTGATAATTCGTCACAGCAATCAGCGTATGGTGGAGCAATTCAGCCTTCGAGGCAAAATATCGGTATTATACTTGTAGCACAGATAACACAATATTACGCCTGTGATGGCAAAACTGCCCGAGGCCAAAACACTAATCACTTACGATAACTTCACTTAGGCTAGTCGAAAAACACAGATATATCCAGCAACAACTAGGATACAACTATCCTCCACGACAACCAGAGAGAAATTAAAGTTTTTTAATCATTCTGAATAGTTAACTGTTTTCGTTTTTCTTGTACTTCTGCGTAGCGTGGGAGTGGGGGATGGTATTGTTTGTATGGTCACGCCTCTAGGGTTGGTGTCCGCCATATTGGCAGGTGTGTTGATAACGGTATTATTTCTAAGAAAAGCGGCGGAGTTTAAGAGTGCGACGTCATTGTTTTGTTGTGTGATGTTGTTACTAATATTATTGCTACTATATATTGATTTAGGTTTTTCAGAATGAATATTGCGGGAATTATCATGTTTCTTTATAACTGTATGCCATGCATAGGGTAGCCTTTTGCTGTCATCTCTAGTATTTAAGCTGTACTCACGTTTATGTATTTCGATTGCTTCGCGATATATACGTGCATTTTCATTGTAAAGTTTTACGATGGTCTTAGAATTATCGAAATCAATAAGGTGTCCTTCGGTCATCGTGTGTAAGGCAAGAGTAGATGACGGTTTCTTGCCTCTTACATCTACTTTGTGTTCCGATATTCTAGCAGATGTACGTCTATTAGTTTTACCGATGTAGACCTTTGGACAGTCCTTACATGGTACCTCATAAACACCGTGAGACTCATTTTTTGTACTGTCTTTTACGCTTCTCAACATCGCGCCGATCTTTGTGTGCGGTTTAAATACGACTCTAATATTGTGTTTTTTAAGAATGCGGCCTATACGATCTGTACTTCCACGTATATATGGTAATTTTATCAAACCTTGTGGCTTATTGATATTATCTGGAGTTTTTTGTTTAATTTTTGGATTAAGTGCTTTTTTAATTATAGACTGGGAATACCCGTTATTTGTTAATGCTTTGCGGAGACGTTTCATTTCAGTTGGGCGATGTAAGTCGTCTGCTATTGCCTTAGATCTATAAGCTAAAGTGTTTGCCACGCTGGCAAGTTGTGCATCAAAAATACCTACCGATGATATCGTTATGGAAGTAGAAGCCGCAATTCAAAATTTACCACCTTTGGAAGCTGAAGAAATTCGCCAACAAACATGTGCCATTATTCGTACTTCTAAACCTCCTCCTCCTAATATAACACGTGAGGAAAAACGAGCCGTGTTTTTCTCTTCCGTGTTGCCATATGACAAACGTGTCATGGACGTATCGCAGCCAAAGTTTTGGCTTATCGTGTGCATGATTAAGCGCTCTTTCTTTAAAATCTATCATGAATATGTTGGAAACAACCGGCGAAATGGAACTACCCATGGGGGCCCCCAAAATTTGTTTGAATATTTTCCCTTGAATGATTCTTTTAAATGTCTTGCTATTTTTTATCGAAACTGGTTGTGCGCTACATTTAGATTATAGCATGAACTTTAAAATGAGAATGTTTTAGCTGCCATAAAACTTAAAAACAATAATGAGCCCCTGTCAAGTATTACACAATTAAATGTACTCCAGCAGCCGTAGTCAAAATACATTTTAGCGTTATGTAATAGTTCGACTATAAACGACTTTCTCGCAAATTTGTCTATAGTCGAACGACTTCATAATGCTAAAATGTGTTTTGACTAGGGCTGTAGGAATAAATTCTTTGTCGTGAAATAGCTTACAACCAGTGGATTTGTCGACCTAAGACAATTTTCACCAATTAACCCATCATAAAATATGGTGTCAGATAAAATAAAACAGATATTTTGGATATGATTATTTCACAAGGACATATTGAAATTTATATAATTCTCCAGGTGGAATTACTACAAGTTAAATCTACTTTAGATCCTTATAACATACCATCAGGCAAAACTATATTTTCTCATCGGGTTTCTGTCGAATATTTATGTTGGATTCATTAGTAATAATGGAAGGGTTTTCTTCAGAGACTAAGATGAATATCATTAGTGTAAGCGAACTAACCATCCTAAACCAATGTAAATATTGCAATGCCTTGATTGTATGTTTCTTCTGATGAGAAGTTCATTCTTCATATAACAAGAAGACATCGTAAATAAGACAAAATTTTATATGTAAATTCTACTTAAACATTTTAGTTTATAAGATAGTTATATTGTCACGTACAACTGCACAAAGTGGAGCTTGCACACAGAATAATCCATCAATTATTATTAAATACGAAATTTTACAAGGTTCCTTTAGTGGAAAGTATGTAATAATACAAATCATGTTCTCCAGCATGTTGGCGCAAGAATATTTCTGCTGTGTGTAAATCATATATTGTACGATAGTGAGAGATGAATATTGTTGAACAAAAATAAAAGCTGTTTCAATATCACTCTGGTTTCGGATGCATTGCCTATGAAAAAGAAATAAAAATTACCACTGAGATGTGCAACCTGTGAAATTACTCTATAATTATGTAAGTAATATTATCCATGTTACCTGGCCTAATCAGCTTGAGTGTTCCAGATGAAATGGGTTATATTGTAGGGCTCAATTAACTATTTTGAGAATACAAAGTATACTATGTAAGTATCTAAATTAACCAAAGAAAGAATAACAAAAACCAAGTGTAATATTTCATCTATTTTATTACTAGCTGGCCCGGCGAACTTCGTACCGCCTAAGAATCAATGAACGATTTCATACATACATCTTCTTCCCCTTGTCCTAGTTCGATCGGGGGCCCATTGCCCCTAAGTATCTCCTCCAGAGATAACTGTCCACCGCTGCTTCCAGGACCTCTGGCCACTCCAAACCAAGCCTTTCAACATATGTTCGACACCTGCCCTATCTTCTGCCCTCTCCCACTGACTTTATGAATGATTAATATTATTAATCTCTTTACAAACTCCGTAATTGTCAAAGTGTGTCATCGAAGGTATAGTGTAAATAAATATAATTCATTTGGAACTTTCGCAGTGTAGCGGCCCCACCCGTTGTCGAGTACTTTTTTCCATAGAAAAAGTAATATTTTCGAAACTTGAGGAAATTGTTGCCATATGGTGAATTATTTTTTGTTCACCAAATTTTTGGAAAATTCTTTTATAGGGAAAAAAAATCGCAACTATGAAACTTGAGCGGCCCCACCCGTTGTCGAGTAATATTTACGGAATTTTAGGAAATTAATTTTCGAAGTGGATTTTTTTTGCTGGCAAATTAAAATAATTCTACATAATATGGCAACAATTTCCTCAAGTTTCAAAAATATTACCTTTTCTATGGAAAAAAAGTACTCGACAACAGGTGGGGCCGCTAAACTGCGAAAGTAAGATTCATTTTTTTTTACATAGACAATTCACACACATCGAGCTAGTCCCAAAAGTAGATGAATCTTGATTATGGGTACTAACGCGACGATACACACATATACAATGCACTATATACATATATATGTAACACCCAGACCCAGGACAATTTGAAAAAGGTTATTCTTCACTTTGCCCTGTCCGGCAATCGAACCCGAGACCTCGTGACTCAAAGGAAAGAGCTCCGCGCCACACCGGCCGACATGAACAATTTATGTTGAACATTATACTTTACTCAGATTTGTTTATAAATTATCTGCAGTACGTAATATAATTATGAAGGTACTATTTTATTTTCAGGTAGATTTTACCTATTCATTTATAATTTATAATTTTTTTTTCCATGATTTTAAAAAATTGATATATCAGAACTACAGATGTTAAATTGTATGGATAACGATTATAATTTGAGAATGTATAGAAAAATGATCATATAAATAGGCCAATCTATAAAAAAAACTTCATTGTTGATTTTGTATAATTCTCCATATTGCATTTTTTATTGAAATTAAAAATGTATGGCGTAAATAATTTTCTTCGTAATTTTTCTTCTCTGTCTGCAAATTTCACTACACAATCTTGCATCAGAACTAGGGAATCCAATCCCGCATCAAAATCGCGATCCCGCAAGCCTGCGGGATTGAGGTCATCAGTCCCGCGGATCCCGCGGGATTTGCGGGATTGAGATTTTTTTTATAAAAAAAACTGTTTCAAGTAGATACTTAGTTATTTAAAAAATATATCAAATGAAGACGAGTAAATTTTAATATTTTTTTATTATTATGCAGATTTATTACTCATATTACTAATTAACAAGTGGGAATAATGATGTTTTAGAGGTATAAAAAATCAGCTTCTTATAAGGAACGATATAATACAACATTTCACCTTATAGATTTGTAATTTGTATGAACAATTGAACATATTTATTAGTTTCGACTGTTAGAGGCATAAAAAATAGCTTTTTTTCTGATAATACTTTCGAAGAAATGATAAGTACCTAACGTTTCATCTTTTAGATTTGATCTTATCTTGTTGTATAAATAGCCAGCGGCGGAAAAAGCACGTTCAGCTTCCACGCTATTAGGTGGAGTTGACTTCATACTTGGCTATCCATTCTGTACGGAGACTATGCTCTAATTCATCTTCTAGTATAGGCGAAGGCTCATCATTTATAGATTCGATAAAGGCGTGTCTTCTTCATCGCCATTGTCATCAACTTGAGTTTCAGGTTGTACCTGCGAGTCTGACAACAATCTCTCGATTAAACACTTCATTTCAGTTCGAAGTGTAACTTTGCTTGGATGAAAGAATGGAACGTCCACCACATTTGTAGATCCTGAATCTTTTTCTAGATATTTGTTAGGATTTTCTAAGCACAGCAACACGACATTAATTGATGTGCGGCGTTATTTTATCCGGCGAGATAGCGACACTTCAAGTTCCTGGCTTAACCTAGTATTTTGTCGATCCAGTTTGCTTATCATGAAACGCAATGTGGTTTCTGCAGAAACGAGCGTCCTCGCGGCATAAGACATTTACACCAAGCTTCACTGGCTCTAAAGCTCGTTCAATATTACTCAATGTTATAAATTCTTCATCAGTGAATGAAAATGAAGATGATGTCAGTTTAAGATCAATAAGTGCTTTAAGTATATACTGTTTGACTTGGTTGAACCTCGATAATATTGATGCGAGACTGTTCTAGCGAGTTGGCAATCTAGGATCAGCTGTAATTGTTTGCGGAATTCTGCTTTAATATATATTTGCAGAAGATCATTTGTTACTGGAGATTTCGAACTAAAAAGCTTGACAATTTTCCTGACTTTTTGAATCAGTAAAAACAAAAAATGGAATAAGTTATAATGATTTTCATTGAAAAATCTATTGGTCTGACAATACTTATCTACCTGTATTGTGGTAGCAAATCTCCTTCTTGAATGTCTTCCTCTACCGAAAAGTTACCTTGTTCGTCATCATTTTCATTATCAATCCCACCATCCGGTCTATTTTTGAGTACTTCAACTTGACTGTATTTCTTCTTCTTGTCTCTGATTGCATAGAACTTCAAGAACAGCGAGTTGCAACCCATGTGCAAAGCATAACTGGTGGTGCGCTGATAATAATCTCCCAACTTTCTTCATGACTGCTGCACCATCGGTTGTTGCTGCGATCACATCTATATTTAGGAAACTCTAATTATTTTCCATACAAATTCTATAGAAAAGTCACGAGATCCAAGGCAAAGTAGTCAAGTAACTTATCATTGAGGCTGTGCTGGGTTTAATAAATAATCAGAACGTCTTCTGAGCCCATTCTTGAATATTTTCTTCAGTCCCGCAAGCGTGCGGGATCCCGCATGAGTAATCCCGCATTTCTGATCCCGCAAAAAAGGTGCGGGATCCCGCATTTACGGGATCCCGCTTTTGCGGGATTGGATTCCCTAATCAGAACTACCTACATGAAAACATACTTATTTTCATCTTTAATAGCACAATTTTTGGTTCAATAATAATTTTCCATCTGCAAAAATAAAATACAATTTCAAATATAATCTGTGCACGTCCACATTTATGTGACAGAAGATCTATCGATACATAAATATTAGTCGAATAATTCGGTAGTTACATACTTACATGGCAATAGGTTGTATCTCGCATTTTTTTGCGTTTTCAAGTTTGTTCCATAAAATGCTCAAAATAGTGTAATATTTGATGTGGCAAAAGGATATGTCTCTTTATAGTCAGAATAAAGAGAGAAAAGACGTAACTTATTGACATGTAGAAAGATTGTTTTCATCAACATGGCAAAAAAACTCAAATATTTTTAAACTGCAAGAAATTATTTAGTGAATGTTACATACATCTTGTAGAAGAAATTATTAAGAGAATGTTACATCTATCTTGTAGAAATAATAATTACCTTCATTTTGATATATAATGCTCGAAATTTGGCTGAAATATCTCTTTTGCAAACTTTGTTTTTGCTCTCCTGTAAAATTATGTTTTAGTGAGATACAACCTATTGCCATGTAACTACCGAATTATAGTAAACAAATATTAGTACACATTTCGTTCATATAAGTTATAGTAATTTGGTTCTTAATATAGCAGAACCTACGGATTATTTTAGCACAATGCAACAGGCGACGTGGGGGCGCTAATAGCGCCATAATTCTCCATATTGTTTTTATTTTTGAAATTAAAAATGTATGGCGTAAATAATTTTCTTCATATTGTTTCTTCCCGTGAATTTGTAAGATGTTTTAATAGCCTATAGTTTAATCCGGGCGGAGAAGAATCCAACAAATCAGAGATCATTCAAATCGGTACAGCCATTCTTGAGTTATAAGTGTTGTAACACACACGACTTCCTTTTATATATTAGATATAGATCAATTGTTTTAATACAAAGCTCGTGAGCAATGTTACCTGCACATTATAAAATTACACTTAAAATAATCATGACATAAATTATAATACATCGAATGAAATATCCAAGGTATTCAAAAATTTAACCTATAAGCGACTTAAAAACACTTAATTTGTAGTATACACAATGAAATATCCAAGATATTAAAATTTAACCTATAAGTGACTTAGAAACACTTAATTTGTAGTAGGTATACAGAATGAAATATCCAAGATATTAAAATTTAACCTATAAGTGACTTAGAAACACTTAATTTGTAGTAGGTATACAGAATGAAATATCCAAGATATTAAAATTTAACCTATAAGTGACTTAGAAACACTTAATTTGTAGTATACAGAATGAAATATCCAAGATATTAAAATTTAACCTATAAGTGACTTAGAAACACTTAATTTGTAGAAAATATTTAAGAGAAAATTAAATGCAATCTATTAATATAAACAAAATAAAGTTAAAACACAAATTAGTTAGAAATCGCTAACAAAACGTCACACTAACAGAATAAACGTCAAAAAAGTAGTTGGATCTGTGGTTGGTATGTACTTTGGGTAGATTTAAATAGCGCCTCCGGTAAAAAAAATGCATCACAATAAATTGAAATTTATTCGAACTGTTATTTTTTATTCAGTATTGAGGACATAATTTTTTTTAGAGGTACAGTTAGTTTAAGCTGTTAAATTACGTATTGTATTTACAAAATTGTGTTTTCTTTTCGGTTTGATAACATTTCTGCGATTTGTTAAGATTTTTAAATCAATTGTGTGCCAAAATTCACCTCTAACAATATAGGCCAATAAGAGTCACATGGTCTTTTCCATACAGCTGTCAAATACATGTGAACAATTTTAAAATAATTTATGTTTAGTATCGTTACTCATGATGGAACAAGTAGTTAAATACAGTTATTTGAGTGGAAAATACAATATTTTATTTATTTTGTATAAATTAATAATTTAAAAGAGAGTCGTGCAATCAGAAATATTATTAATTCCAAGTGTGGTTACCTGGTATAGCCTTTCTTCTAGTGACAGCAGGAGGCTGTGGCTTCTCAGCCGTGACGGGGAGGGAGAGATCCAGGAAGGTCTCCTTTCTATCCGAAGTGTGTTGGCACTCCTGACATTCCAGAGTGGACACTAGATAACCCCGGAAAACCTGAAAATAAAAATAAATAAGTACATCCTACATATAGAAAAGCATAATGTGGAGATTCTAGAACCTAAAAGCATCAAAGTCTCCAATAGATTCTGCATGAAGCCTTTAACAAGGAAAGGATTTGAGAGAGAGAATACCTTTCAGGAAAAAAATATATGATGAATTTGTCTTGACAAAATATAGTGTCTTGTAAAAGGCAGGTAATCTTGGCTCACATATGAGACAATAACATACATAGACAATTCACACAGATCGAGCTAGTCCCAAACAAAGATGAATCTTGTATTATGGGTACTAACACGACAATACACACATATACAATGCACTAAACACATATCGTCGTTGCATATTCAAAAAGGGACATGTGAATTCATAAATGTTTTGACATTTCCAGAATAAACTGCTCATAATGACATCATAACCATTTTATTAAGTTATTCTTAGCATCAAATGTTGAAATTCAATACATAAAGAATAATACCACATGCCAATAAAAACTCCAAACTAAAATTTTAATGCCTTAATGAACAGTTTTAAAAGAGTATGCCCAAATAAAAATCTCTTTTTGAATATCCAACGACGATATACATGTAACACCCAGACCCAGGACAATTTGCAAAAGGTTATTCATCACTTTGTCCAGACCGGGAATCGAACGCCGGACCTTGTTACCCAAAGGTAAGAGCGTTATCTCTGCACCACACTGGAGGCCATTAAAATCTAAAATTCAACAATGAGGTACATTACATATGTCACCCATTCTGAGTGTCTTTTCTATTGGCATGGACAGGACAATATTATTTTTAAGATGAATCTGGATTTGAAATAAGCCCAAATACACTCAAACTGCTGACTGCAGCAAGACAAAACGAAAAACTCACACACTAAGCAATATGCTTGCGCAGTGAAGGTATATTGGCAGCGGGTGGATTGAAACCCGGGTCTGTCGATTGAAAGTCCGAATCTCTACATCAGGCTGCCATTGCCCACTGGCTGTCCCACTTGTGGGATATGCCGTGATGATATAGTGGTGTAGTAGTAGAAACTTCTACCAAATTACATCGATTAATTATTTTAGCAAAATCACTCGAAGAATTTTCTTCATTATGTTTAGACAATTAATGAGTAGGTAAACGTTACCTGATCCGGACCAAGTAATTTTTCAGCGATTTTCTGTCCATAGAACTTGATTATTTTCTTCTTTTCTTCATCCACCGTCGTACGTTTCTGTCTGGAGTCTAGATCCATTTTCTGCAGCACAACTTTCTGGTAGAGTCGAAGATCTTCATTTCTGCAAAACAAAACAAAAAACTATTTAAAAAAGTGTGGAAACAATTTTTCGAGGGAATCCTTGCAGAAGGAATCTGGAGTCTAAAAAGCAATGAAGAAAGTCGCTCCACAACAAATCGACCTTCCATCACAAGTGAGATCAGATCCTGAAGATTGGCATGGATTGGCCACGTCGTTAGACCCGGAGAAGAAGGGGCGACTAAAGGTATTCTGCAGGATATACCCGAGGGCAGAAGACCGTTAGGCAGACCGAGATAAAGATTGTTAGATAACATCAACCGAGATCTAGAGGAGCAAAATGCTAAAGAAGACTGGCATTCCATTGCTCAAGATAGAAAGGTTTAGAGATCTATTGTTTCAGATGCAAAGGTTCTACAAGGGCTTTTCGGCCATCGGAAGTAAAGAAGTAAGAATTTCTCGGAATACTTTAAAAAGAAATAAATCATTTGCACTTTTCACATAATTATTAGCAAAGAGACAAAGTGTAATTTGTGAATAAAATTGATGAAGTCTGCACAATGTTATTGCAATGTCTATAAATTCAGTCTTCAAATGTTTTTTGCATCAAGCGTTCTGAGTATCATTACACTACGATAACAACAACTTAAAAATCTATAATATGTCAGTGGGAAATTACAGTATGTCCAATTTGGGCCAAAACGACTTATAATGTTATAGTCTCCGTTATGCTCTTTCTGATAGGTTCGTCTATCGTATTTACATATTTTAAATATGTATTAGATTTTTCAACAGACATACCGTAATCACATGTTTTAATACAAATCCCTTTGAGGGCAGGCAGAGAGATAGAGTATTTCTAATGCTTACGAATCGGCTTTGGCTGGTTTATGCATGCTTTACACTATTAACATTCACCAATTTCCACCGCACTCATTATGTCTCTCGTATATCTGAGTTACTGAGCTACACGTTATTAAAAATAGCCTAAAATGCATAGATTTATAGGGAGCCCATGATGAGTTTGATAAGAAGAAAGACTGATAAGACCATATATGTGATGTCCATAATGATTTATAATATATTGTGAAAATTGTCAAATGAATCTTTTGTAAGAAGGGAAATAAAAAGCTTTTCATTTCATTTCATATTGCGAAAGTTACAAAGACATACTGTAGTTTTGCTCCGACATACAGAAATAAAGATATATATCTATCTATACATAGCTAATAATATATTATAATGATAAATTTGATAAGAATGTGGTGAGATATGAGATATTCATTTATTAACCAATTAAAATTAAACCCAATAGTTATAAAAGTATTAATATTATTAAATTAGCTATTGATTGAGTTGACGAATATTTTGTAAAAATTCATGTTTATATTATGAAAGAAACCACAATTGGTATTTTTTATTGACAATGACTTTGTAAGTCGAAACCAGGTCATTATATATTTATTTATTTTATTGTTGGGGTATAGTATACACCGTGACCTATAAGATTTATTGTACTCCCCCTACTCAGCATTCCTGGTGTTGCCAGTCAAAGCAAACCCCCAAGTCTCAGACATCTTATAAAATCTAGGATCTTGAGATTCCACTTCTAGCCAGTGCCTGCCAAGGTCTTGATTTGATTCTTGCAAATTTAACATTAATTATTTTACACTAGTGACAAATGATATGTTTGTAACAAGTCATTCAATGGAGGGAGTGTAGAGACGTTTTACCAGGATGGGAGCGTGGCTCAGAAACACGACATATGAGGACCGCCTCGAGAGATTGGGTCTCACAACGCTTAGGGAAAAGAGATTGAGAGATGAACTGATTGAGGTCTATAAAATTTTAAACAACCATTATGATTGTCCAGAGCTGAAGAACATGTTTCACAGAAGCCAGAATGAGCACTTGCGAGGACATAGTTTGAAGCTGCTAAAGAACGGATTCACTCAGAGCCCTCATAGACATTTTCTCGTAAATCGAGCTGTGGATGGTGGAATTGGTTTACTCAGAATCCTCGAAGACATTTCCTAGTAAATCGAGTTGTGGATGAGTGGAATAGGTTGCCTGCTGCATTAGTCGTTGTAAGGAACACCAATTCATTCAAGAACAGGACAGACAGTATAAAATGACATTGATAGTGTGGATATCAAGCACATCAGCTCTAGCCGCCAGCTTGATAGCTTATAGTAATAATAATAATATCAGCATCTTGATGTTATGTTAATCTTATGTATCTATGAAATTTCAATTATATACCTGACTCCCTCGAGCAGTTGTCTCAGTAACTCGTGACTATCGTGTTGCTCCCCGTCGCCAAACTGAGGGAACTGTGCCACCAGGTTATTGAATAGAGGCTGCGGTCTGTATGCTCCACCACTACCTATATAAAAAAAAAACAAATTAAATCAAAATGTTGCGTGATATAGAGTGAGGAATGAGGATATTAGAAGAATGAGCAGATGTGAGAGGAGTGTTGCGAACTGAAAATAATTTCAATTATTAATGGACCATTAAAATATGATGTCACAGAAAATTATTTGGAGGCAGAGTCCCAACATGACAGAGCAAAATAAAACAAACAAAATATATTTACCAACTTGACCATAATTTACTATTCAATCGTTCAAAGACTAACGCGATGTAAAATATGCTTTCCGTAAAAGGTAATGAGGTATATTTTTCTATAAAAGAATAAAACATACCACGTGAAACAAAAAGTAGTAGTAGTAGTAGTAGTGAAACAAAAAGTTTATGGTGATATCTCTTTCTAACCGCATAGTTTTAAATATGTGTAAAAAAGAGATTAAGGTACCCTAACTAACGAATCAATTTCGATTGTGACATATAATTGCAAATTCAACACATGTATTCGAATAACTGTTTTATTTGAAGAATTATGAATCCAAAAAACAGTATTTTTGAAGAATTTTCATGTAATTGTTAGAACTAATATAATTGAGCAATGAACTTTGTTTTATTTATTCTGTATGGATCAAACAGTTGAAACAATAAGCACAAACATTAAAAAATAACAATGAGCAAACCAATTAAGATCCCTTTCTTAACAAACTAATAAACATAAATTTGAGGTAGTTAATTAAACAAAAAGATACAGGAAGACTTAAAATGCTAAAACACATAAATATGTAAAAAAAATGTATTGTGGCTATTAGAATTGTGGAGGTCCCTACCTGGTGCCGCCAATTTTTCCAATGTACAGGTAAGTTCTTGAGTGAGAGGTCCCCAAGAATTTAGCTCTCCCCTGATTGGAGGTAATTCAGTCTCCGTATCATCATCTAATTTTATTTTTCCTCCATCTATTTTCATTGGATTTCCTGCCACTTCACCCTTCCGCAGTACTGTGGTTAGATACGGTGTCTGCACCAAGCATTGCATTACACTGTTGAAGAAACATGTGTTGCCAAAGTTATACAGGCCAATAACACCTGGAGAAGAGTTGTATGAATTGGAGTAGTTGTTTAAGAAGTTTGAGGGGGAAAAATCAGTCTTGAGTATGCATGTTGTTGCTTCTGTTATTTTATCATCTAAATTCACATCTCTCTCCCTGATCCCCACTGAGTTACTCTGCTTCTTGAGAAGTTCTACAGCTTCTTGAAGTTTCTTCGAAGCTGTAGAAGACACAAGTCTGGGACAGGCATAGCAGAATACTTCCCAAGTGGTCGTGTTGATGACTAGTTGATGTCTGTCTGAATGAGGTTTAGTGAAATGCAGTTCAGCGTGCTTATTCTTATTTCTGCTACACAACTGTGTGCCACATTGCAGACACATCCACAAGTGTGGGTCTGGGCTACATCCAGCTACACTTTCTTGTGGATCCCAGTTCTCTTCACTTGCAGCTGGTAAAGCTATAACCGTCGCTGGAGATTTCTCGCATTCCGCACAATCTACGCGAAGTCCGCATGTCTTCAGAATCTTCCGTAGCGCAGTGACGTTAACAGATTTGTTGATGTGCGAGCAACTTTGGGTGACATTCTCCTCGCAAGATTCCGTCGATTCCCCGCAGTCGTCCCCTGGTTCCGCCTGTCTTTTCTTTTTCACCATTGCAATGGCTTACTGTGTTGTATATTTAAGATAAGAAGGTATTATAATGAGAATGTCACTGCAGATATTTTACGTAGTCACTTGTCAACATGCCATAACTCAGTATTGTGTTCTGTAATAAGCATAACACTAGAGGTATTGCACTGTCTTTGTTACCACAATCTTAAAGAAACACAATACTTCACATTACTCACGATTTCCAAAGCAATGAATAAATAAAAGAATGAAAGTGATAAGATGATAAATCACGCACATGCAGCATTGTTCATCACGGAGAAATCTATTGCCATGTATGTAGTTATTTGGCCATATTGCCATGATTAACATTTTCTCTTTTTATTTCTACATTTTTTTTACAAACGGTATGTTATGAAATTAACTAATCATGTTCTTGATGACTCGTACAAAAGTTTGGACTAAGAAATATTGGAAACATTCGAAAGGATCAATTTAGAAGCGCGATACCTATTTGTTTTTATATGTTGTTGTGAAAATCAATACGTAGTTTACAATTATCATAAATAACCATTAACAAAGACAGTGTCATTCACTTATTTATATTTTTTTTTCGAAAGTTGTTACTTGTTCACAAAATACTTGTGTAAGTAAATATCACGTTTAAATTTAATTATTCGTCGAAAACAACGAAAAGATTGAGCAGAGGGGAACCCAAAAAAGAATTATCCTATTATTCTATGGAATTTATTAAATGATGATTGGATAGCCTAGTATCAACACCACCTTGCTAGTATTCACAGCAATTTTAAAATTTTCGACGCCGGGACCCTCTACAGACGGACGCCCGAAGCTTTTTCGTTTGTAACGGTGGCGCATTATTCGTTTGTTTATTCATGATTAATATCATTGCCTTGTACATTTTGAGAGATAACACAAATTTATAAATTTGATAGAAAGGTTGAGAAGCGTATGGTCGAAAAAAAATAATGAAATACTGCACCATAAGGCTTTTAAATTTATACTATACTATACCATCACGGCATATCCCACAAGTGGGGTAGCCAGCAGATCAGCTGCACGTAAGATTCATGCAAACTGTCCTCTTCGTGCCAATATAAAATCAAGACATTCAGGATGGGTGGCAAGCCTCATCGCTGAATTTAAGATGTAAAATGTCTTATTTTTTTCGAATTTAGAGGAAAGAAAAATAAAATATGACTAGGTGGAACACAGGATAATAAATTATAAACTTAATATTACTGCTATACCTACCCCTACAGCATGTCGAACAAGTAACAAGCATGCAGATTGTCCCCTTCGTGCCAATAAAAATAAGACAACTCTTCCGTAAGTTTTCAGGTGTTCAAAAAAATAAAGATATAAAATTTTAAATTCCAATTATCTTAATTTTTTGTTGGCACAGAAAGTATGGCTTGCATGTTTATTACATGCGGCTGGTGAACTAGCTACCCACTTGTGGGATGTACTGTGATGGTGTGGAATAGTACATTCAGAATAGGTACAAATTGTAGTATATATTATATTTTGTGAAGTTTTGAGACCATTTGCCTATTCCATGACACTCGATAACTTATGGAAAATAGTAGGAGAATATTATTTATTTATTTTTATTATTTACTATACATTGATTACAAGCAAATTCGTATTTTTTTTTCCTTCTTTATAAATTTGCATTATCTCTCGAAATGTATAAAGTAGCATTCACATTGCTTCACTTTGGATGATCATCCAGAGTGTCAGGGTCAAACCTGTTCATCGAAAGTGAACACGTCTGTTCACATTTGTTCATCCTATGCTTTCACTGCCATGTCTACTTTCTCACTCATATTGTATGTAGTTTGACGTATTTTCGTATAAAAATAATTAAACAAATTCAAAAATGAAAAATAAAGCATAAAATAAATTAATAAAGCTCTCGACTACATAATAATTTTGTACATGATTCTGACATTCAATACAAATTCATAGAGAATAAAACAAATAATAAGATGAAACTTGTTTATGGTCGTTTCAGTGAAAGGACCTTTCATCAAAATTATGACGAGTGGTAATCTCTTTCCTCTGTCATCGCTAGTGATCACTAGCGATGAAACGTCCGTTCACACTTGTTCATCTTGGAGGATCATCCGGAGTGATCACTGAAAGTGAACGTATGTGAACGACCCTTAAGGCAATGAACGAAATGAAATGAAATCATAATTAAACAAAACGAATAATGCGCCACCGTTACAAACGAAAAAGCTTCGGGCGTCCGTCTGTAGAGGGTCCCGGCGTCGAAAATCTTAAAATTGCTGTGAATACTAGGCTATCCATGATGATTGGCTTTTTCTGTTGACAGTACATCCAATGGCAGGAAATTAAAATCATATGGGAATTTTTTTTTTTTCTTTGAAATTATGTACACAATGGCTTATTTTGTGCAATAGCAACATTATTTCCGTGACAATAGCGCCATATTTAGCGGCCTTGTGTTTGACGTGATTGTAGGCAAGGTTGACAACAAAAAGACATTTGAAGATTTTAATTTATTTCAATGTATATTTTAATATATATTTAGAAAAAGTCAACCTCTAAAATTACTTTGTAATAAGTGTGGGAAAATATGAAGCGGCGAAATGCCGAATGTGGTAAGATGAGGAGGCCGGTAAAACGCAACAAGATCACCGATGGTATTTACGGAAGGTATGTTACAATCATTTATATTTTCCTTACCATTTCTTGCTGGAATATTAGGTAAAAACGAAATATATTAAGTTTTTAGAAAATATAAGGGTCCGATAATTCTAAAAATGTTCATTGTCCTGTGGTTTGATGTCAGTTTTCCTGTAAAATCCAGTTTCAGTTTCCATCTGCTGGCTCCCCTACTGTACACTGCAATTGAATTATCAGTTTTGCCGCCAGTATTTCCAAATGATAGTGCATCATGCTTTATCAAAGTAATATTTCATTAAATAATTTCAATGGAAGAATTATATTCTGCTGTGAACATGATAATATGTCTATATTTTTACATTGTTTTGTACGCTCATATCATTAAAAAATGTTTGCAGCTTGGTGAAACAGATGATTTGACTGATAAGTTATTGAAATGCTGCAAATATTTTTAGGAATTGCTTTATTTATCTTTGTTCTAGTAGATTTAGTGTGAAGATATGTTACTGATTACAAACATATTTTTTATTTTCTTTAGTTTCACCTTCATTGTCCTACTAAAAGGGATTTTTTGTTTTAGCACTCTATTGTACCTGAAATTTTTACTGTTATGGGCCATGGTTATTTTGGCTGATTTCATTTTGGAGTTTCGTTTTGAGTTTCTATGGCCATTCTGGATGTTATTGCGCTCTGTGTATGATTCATTCAAGTATCAGGGTTTGGTAAGTAACGTCTTTTCTTCACTTCCAAATATTATAAAAATACAGATAATATTATCTATTATTTTGATGCTGTTTGCTTGAACACCGTTAGCATGGAGAAATATTTAGTACATTTGGCATTTTGGTACTGATGCAACATTGCTTATAACATGAAAATAAAAGCATTTGTGATTTCGTGACAACCATAATATTATAACCATAAACTCCATAATATATGTATGAATAAAAAAATATATCACCCATCTCAGGTCACTGCCGATAAAATTTAATATCCTCAAGTATGAAGACCCTTGATATTTCTTTGAAAGATTTGTTACCTTTGTTTCCATGGTTTATCGTAAAAGTTCAAAAATAATCAGCTTCTAGTATTCCCACATCTTTTTACTCATAGCCTGTTGATTTTTACTGTAGGTACACCATTTTTTTTGTATCATATTCTTAACTGTCATTGGTAGATTATCTATTTTAAAAATAGAACTAAACAGACACCTCATCCGCACAATCAACAGACTGTGCAAACTCCTTGTACTAGGAAACGGGAAAGGTGTTCCGATGCTTACAAATCCGTTTAGGCTGGTTTAAGTACACTTTGCCTGTGGAACGTTTACCAATCCCACCAATTTTAGTTTCAAACCATTATGTTTGACGAGTGTCGAGCATACGTGTCAACTAATTGCAACCATCTTTAAAATTTTGTTTGAGGCTGTTGACTATCTATCGTTGATTGTCAACCTGAAACACTAAATGGCGCTAGAGAATGATGGGGGTAACGTAAAGTAAAGTAAAGTAAAGGAAGTAAAGGTAACAAATGAGAACAGTATCGTAAAGTAATATCCTTAATATATTCACTCGCGCAATTGTAAAAATACAGTACAGCGAAAATTCTATTTTAATTTGATCAATTATAATGTGTTTTGTTTATTGATGAAATGAATTTGTTTGTCTGTTTAGGCTTTCTCAGTATTCTTTGTATGCATCGCCCTCACGTCAGATATGATTTGTTTCTTCTTTATACCCGTGCAGTGGGTATTCTTTGCAGCCAGCACCTATGTTTGGGTGCAGTACGTGTGGCATACAGGTAAAAAAAAATATTAAAAAAGGATTTTAAAATTATTGGATTTTTATTGTTTTTGACATGTTTTTTCTGTGTTTCAGATAAAGGAATCTGTTTGCCCACAATGATATTGTGCACAGTGTTTGTGTATATGGAGGGGTGCGTACGGTTACGAGACTTACGTCACATGCCCGCGCATGTAGACTTGTGTCGTCCGTTTGCCGCCCACTGTATCGGTTATCCAGTGGTCACACTGGGATTCGGTCTCAAAACGTACGTAGGCCATCGCATCAGAATAAGAAGACAGAAACAGGTGGCCAAGGAGAATGCCTTCTATATGCAGTTATTGCAGGAGGCGTTACCTCCTTCCGCAATTAAAGATACGTTGGCGGATAAAAATAGTAGTAACGCGTTAGCAGCAATAGAGAAAGTTACGGATGTTTCAAATAACACAACATCGTCGTCGAATAATGTTGTAGAGAAACACCTGAATGGGAGCGCAGTTCATCTCAACAATAATATAAATAATCAAAATAGTCATAATAATAGTAATTCATCATCTTCCAACAGTAATAATAGTTCAAATAGTAATAATAGTAACAGTAGTAATAGTAGAAATTATCACAGTAAAAAGTCTGACGTTAATAGAAACAACTCCAGTCAGGGTTCTACGGCTACCACGTCTTCCAGTCATCAGTCTACGACGACGGCGACGTCTGGGAGTGGGGATTTGAGTCTCTCTGATAGTAATGTCGTTCCTAGTCAAACCAGCAACAGCGGTAGTAGCGGGAGGCCTAGTCAATCTTATAATAATACTAATAATATACATCACAATTCGTCAGTCTCATTGTTGTCGTCATCTGGTGCCAATAAGCAGCATTCGCACACTAATGGTGTAGCGACGCATGCAGTCACACATTCGGATCTTCATCAGATACATCAGCCTGATGGAGACACACCACCTCCAGATAAGAATGTTAAAGGTAAGATGCTAATTTGTTACGAGGAAAATGTTGAATTGGTATACGACGTGAGGGTATAGTATTGCATAGAATTTGAATGAAAGTTGGCGTAAGATCAAAATTATGTTTATAAACTAGTGACTTGTGCATGTAGAAGATGTGAAGGATGACAGATTGATGCAGAAAACATAATGCATGGTTGCGTAGAAGGGTGCTTGGAGTCGTGGCCACCTGAGGATTAAATGGCTACTTGATCAAGTAGATCAAATCCTACAGGATGTACACATATAGAGGAGCTACATAGAATAGGAAAGCCTGCATGAGGAATAGTATAAAACTTATGGATGTGGAAAATTTGTGCTCAAATACAAATAAGCGGGGCTCGATTTCTTTAGCCTAAAAAGAAACAAAATCAAAGGAGATTCTCTATCCTGGCAATAAAATCATTGTATGTTAAGTTGAAAATATTGACATGAACATACAAATCATTTAATAATAATATGCTTCATTAGTTGTATGATGAGTATTTTCAGACAAAATTTCTACTAACCTGTACAATTCTGTGATTGACTCTTTATTGATTGATGATATCTTTATATATTTATGTTTTATAATGGGATCAAGATGAATTTCTGAATTATAGTTTATCTAATGCTGTGCCTGTTTGGTATATGCTTGTATTTCTCATGTCACAAGGCGCTGTTAATATTTTGTTAAAACATGTTTAATTTTTAATTTCAGGTTCAAAATCAAATTCAAACAAACAGGAGAAGAAAGAATCTACAAATACAACTCAAAGGGAAGAGAGTAGAAAGAAAAATAAAAACAAAGATAAGGAAAATAATAACCGAGAAGCAAACAACAGCAAAGAAAAAGACAGAGATAACAACAATAAAGATACGAGAGATAATAATAATAAAGAAATAAAAGAGACAACAAATCTTCAGAAAGATAACGCAAAGGAGATTAGTAGTAGTCAGAAAGAGAAGGATAACAGTAGTGTGTATAAAGAAAAGGAATCTCAGAAAGACAAGGACACAAATAGAGAAAAGGACGGAGAGTCGCAACAGAAAGAGAGTACTAAAGAATCTTCTCACAAGGAGAGGGAAAAGGAAAGTAAGAAAGAAAAAGAGAGAGATAAAGAGAAAGAGGAGCTTCATCAGAAGCACTTGGAACATAGTGAGTCTCTTGTTTTTTATTGCAGTTTAATGTTTCAATAGTAAGCGCAGGGTAGAATTAAGTACACTCGAGATAGAATTTTTTTTTAGAAATTGAGTCATCTTTTTTTGCGACACTTCTAATATTTTGAAGTCGCTGTTGTCATAGGAACAGTATATTGTGAAAGAGGGTCGACTAGCCCATCGGAAACCTTGCGAATGGAGAAACAGCAGCCCTTTTTATCATTATAGTAATAGAATTAATGTGTTAATTCACAATCTATTCTGTTAGTTTTAATTCAATACAAAACGTCAAACATTTTCTCAGTTTGATGTTGTTTTGGTTTGAAATGTTGTTGCATAGCACCAGTTAGTAAATTAAGTAGGTATATAATATTCTAAGATTTGTTTGATTATCTTACAGAAGAAAATTGTGAGAGACAGTTGCGTCAGTTGCGTGCGGAGGTTACGCAGCTGCGATCTCAAAACGAGCAACTGACCAGCAGAGCAAATGCAGCGCGAGCTGTGGAGAGGAGAGCTGGCGAGGAGAGGAGACGTGCGGAGGGGTGCAGGCAGCGTGTAACAGTACTGGAGGCGGAAGTCACCTCACTCAGACAGCAGCTGCACCAGGCCAGGGAGAGGGGACAGAGGTTGGAGAGAGATCTGCAGACTGCCGAACATCAGGTCTATACATACATTAATTAAATATTTGCATTGTCACCAATTACAAAAGATATAATAACAAAGTAATAATTCACACAGATTGAGTTAGCCCTAAACTAAGACATGAATCTTGTGTTATGGATACTAATCTGACGATACACAAAATTATGTACATGTAACACCCAAATATATGACAATTTGAAAAAGGTCGTCTTTATTTTGTCCTGGCCATGAATCAAACTCATGATTCATTCTTCAATAAATGTCAAAGTAGGGGAAACGAAGGTATACCCAAAAGGGGCAGGGGAGACAGTTGCCCCTTCTTAGAAGTTCGAAAGCAGTAAAAAAATAAGACTTTTATATGAGAATTATATAGTAAAATATAATCAGAATAGGTAACTTACCTTTTGACAAGTCAGACCCAACATACACAATAAAATAGCATCCTAGAAATTGCTCAGTAGCTAAATATTCAAGATTATTTTTTGTCCATCGCAAATTGAGTAAATAATTGAATTACGTACTGTATTTCAGGTGAGCACCCTGGAGAGTAAGATGAGAGAGAATGGGCCAGAAGCGTGGAGGACTGCCTTCAACACTCTGAGAGACAAGACTCAGCAGCTGGAGAGATCACTCAGTGCGGAGACCAGGATCAAGATGGATCTCTTCTCTGCTGTGGGAGAGGCTAAAAGACTTTCTGGACTCAGAGAAGGTTTGCAAAATAAATTCATACTACATATTTATCCATATAAACAACTTAACATTGTTTTGTGGCTGTTTCTTTTAAAGAGAGGTGAATTTATTATTAATCCACTCATGCATTGTCTTTTTCGGGGTAGGCAGAGTGAATCAAATGTCAGATAACTCCGTCCTTACAAACATTTATAAGTACATAATATGTATAAATGTTTGTAAGGACGGAATATTGTGCTAATGTGATCACATAAAATAATATTTTTACATAATATGTAAGTGAAGCTGGCTTAAGTGATTTTACGTGATCACTTAAGCCAGCCTAGAGCCAATTCGTAAGCGTTGGGACACCTTTCTCGCTTCTTCCGATTAGATTTTACACAATGTTGCATTTTGTAGACATAATTCTCCAATCGAGGTTTCCAAAAAAATAAATGTTTTTTTTATTTTGTGGGCTCAAAACTATAAACTAGACATCTAAACCCTCGAACAATTATATAAGAAAAGTTGTTGAGAATGCAGTATACATATTCCATAATGCACTTTATCGGTAGCATTTTGCTTATGTAATATCTATCTATATCTATCTATACCATCACGGCATATCCCACAAGTGGGGTAGCCAGCAGACCAGCTGCATATAAAATATGCAAGCTGTCTTCTCCGTGCCAATATAAAATCAAGACATTCAGGATGGGTGGCAAACCTCATCGCTGAATTTAAGATGTAAAATGTCTTATTTTTTCGAACACCTGCCTTTTACAGGACACTCGAAAACTTATGGAGAAGAGTGGGAGACCAATTCTTTACCGGGTTCTCCACGGGATTAATGTAATATGCTTTAATCATTAAAATTCTGATTTCTTTAAACTTTAATTAAACTTAAATATATTTTGTTTGCAGGAGTTATACGCAATCAAGAAAAGGAGATTGAAGAGCTGAAAGGCAAGATAGCTCAGATGTTAGCTGTGATGCCCTCAGATCCCTTTCCCCAGCCGTACCACATGCAGCAGCAAGTCACCCACCCTCACACACAACACACGCACCCACACCATCATCCTATACCGTCGCCGCCTGCGGTCAACCCACTTAGCAACCTGGATCCCAATGCGACGGCGTACACCCCTAAGTCTGTCAACCAAACCACTATTAAGGGTTAATATAACAACTTAAGAAAACTACTCACAACTTCCATCTATGTAAATTTCTTCAAGTTTTTTTCTTTGTTGTCTACGGTTGTGTTGTGTTTTTCAGTTTTATTTATTATTATTTTTTTCTTTACGCAATTATACAATCAATACAAGCATATTAGAATTGAATCAGTCAACTAGGTGGATCTGTTCTAGGCCATTGAGCCATCTCCCATGAGTGAGGGATCTAGTGAACTGGCTCTTTAATTTAGGAATATGAGAATCCGGAAAGAGTTTACTCGAAGAACACCACACAACCAAGTTCCATGTACATTTATAGATCTGTACTACATGCTGTCCTATTTATTGAATTAATATTGGTACTGTTTTGATTGCACGCTTAGAATATGCACAAAAATAATTGTAATTGATCGCACAATTTATCCAGTACATTGATAAGAAAAATACAAATAATTGTAAGATACAAAAGTATAAAACAATGCACCATGCGGATCTTGCGAGTTACACTTTGCATTGGTATTCAACTGCATATTTCATAGATCACATTAGATATTCATTTTGTGAGTCATGTCGGGTATTCAAAATCACATTTTGTGAGTCGTATTGTGGATATTTAACCGCCTTACCTACATGAACGAGCGTGTCTCGGGCCTACAAGACGCACCGTAGCGCGATAGAACGAGACACGCTCGTCCATACAAAAAATAATTTGTTTACAAAACTACAACCCGAGCGGGACTCGCGCAGTATCTTGTATCTACCTGTTACGTACCTACTTCCTTATTTAATCTGTTTGCCCTTGACAACACGTGTTTGGTCTTGTTAACGATTTATAGGTACTTACCTACTTACTGTATAGGACGTAGTACGGATTGATGAAAAAAAGGTGGTTATTTTTTGCCCACTTCTTGGAAATTTACCTGCAGGTAGGGCGGTTAAGTACATATTAAGACATGATTCAATTACGAGTTTTTTTTATTATGAATCATGTTGATTCATAATTAAAAAACTCATAATTGAATCATGTTGCGTAATTATCACATAGTGAATGTCAACAGCATCGAAAATATTGCATATTAAGAGTTGACTTTTTATTTATTTATTTTCTACTACACTTTGATGACAAGTAATATTACACAAAAACATATTCGTAATCAATAAATCAATATGCAGAGGGCGAGTTTTTACAACTAACCCAATATTTTGTGTATATCATAAGTCACATTGGTTGTATTCAAGGACATACTTTGACGGTTACATTATGTGTGTTTTGCAAATCACGTTGCTCATATTAATGTGCATATTTTAACAGCGTGTAATCAGACTTGTACCAATTCTCCGTCTCTCTATTTAATCACAGTTTCTCCATATTGTTCTACTTATCCAACGCACGGAACAGTTTGGGCACCATGTACTTACATATATTTTATTCGTATCTATCACCAAAAACAAAATTGAAACAGACATTTTAATATTAGGTACTGTTTTACACAAAAGACAAATTTTATCTTTTCACTTTGTTACGGTGATACCAAGATGCGAAACTCAAAATATGTACAATGCGAGTTATGGTAAATTCATAAAATGCATTATGTGAGTTTTCGTAAACTCGCAAAATGTGTTTTGAGAGTTTTTGTATGAAAAATGCAAATTGCGAGTATTGATTAACTTATGAAATGCATTATGTGAGTTTTTGTAATTTCACAAAATGCAAATTGCGAGCATTGATTAACTTGTGAAATGCATTTTGTGAGTTTTCACAAGTTTGTGAACTGAGTGACTCGCATCGTACATTTTAAATAAATTTTATCCATGACCGAATGTATGAAATATTAGTCCAATTGATATCAAGTGATTTTCTTATATTTTACGATGTGAATATTAAAAAAAATATATATTTATGGCCTGGAAGTCTCAAAAAAGTGTGTCTATCAAAAGGAAAAATGCTAATGGGATTGGAAAGCTATTTATGATGAAATTTTTTTATTTAACGACTTTGTATTCCAAAAAGCTCGCTTTTGTGCTTCCCTGTGTTTCAAAAAAGCATCCATTCTAATTTTAAAATGTTTGTCATCTGAACTTGTGTCTTTTAACAACACAACATTATACTTGCGTACAAATATTATAAATCAAAATTCAGACATTTTACAAGACTGCACTTTTGACAAAATTACAAGCAAATAATTTTTTCTTCCCTGGCGATATAGCAACTCTTAGAATGGTGTCCCTCTCTAACACGTGGTTTTACAATATGTAATTATATATACATATATAGTACAGCTATGTGTTGGAAAGTGACAGCTGCCTAAGAATTACTATCTTAGGTACATAGTTCAATTTTTCATGTAAGTGCGCAGTTTTGTTACGTACTATGTCTTTGATCAAAACTCTTCCAGACAATGTTGTCTATGATAGAATTTTTGTTATTTACGCATGTTGAATGTATATTCAAATATTGTAACTCTACCTATCGAGGAACAAGAGAACTGAAGCAATAATTCCATCTATCAACAAAAAAATCTATGAATCACTAGTTTTAGTTACATTCGTTAAAAAGTATGTGTACTTAATTTATTTTTTATTATTGGTTAAATCTTGAATTTTTAAGCACGAAAACAAAAAGTGGATTGCTGTAAAGTGTGCACCTCAGAAATTTTTCCATTTTAAGTTCAAAATATATGGTTTTAAATTTGACCTCAATCATTTTTTAAAAACATTACTAATTTATTTATCCTTCTAAATTTGAATATATATTTAAGATAAATTATATATTTGAAATGGCAAACAAATATTTTAAACTGTTCTGTTTTTAATTTTTGCCATATTTATTGTATGTTTTCGAATTCAAAAATGGAAGTAAAGAATGCATAATAAAAAAAATTGTTGTGGTTCAATCATACCAAAAGTATGTAATTTGTAAATTAGTAACAAAAGTAATAATGTATTCTAAATATGACATGATAATACGAGATATTTGCTCTGCTCTTACTACTATATAATTAAAATACTACTATACTACTATACCATCACGGCATATCCCACAAGTGGGGTAGCCAGCAGATCAGCTGTATGTAAGAAACATACAAACTGTCCTCTTCGTGCCAGTATAAAATCAAGACATTCAGGATGGGTGGCAAACCTCAACGCTGAATTTATGTGGTAAAATGTCTTATTTTTTTCGAACACCTGCCTTTTACAGGACACTCGAAAACTTATGGAGAAGAGTGGGAGACCAATTCTTTACCGGGTGCTCCACGGGATTAAAGGCGTATAATTAAAATATACGCCTTTTGATTCAGCAATGAGATATGCCCTCCATTCTGAATGTTTAATATATTTATGGCATAAAGAAAACAACTTGCACGCTGATTGAATACAGTTTTTACAGTCCACTGACACACCCATTTGTTATAAATGCCACAATGAGATAGAAAAATAGAACTTCGTTGCACTTTAAAAGTTTTTTTTTTTATTTCAATTTTAAATATTCATTCTTTACTGTACATTGATCGCAAGACCAACAACTTTAGAGAAATTAATTCAAATTAGATAAAATCAAACTACAGAGGGCGAGTTTATCGCAAAGGTGCGATCTCTTCCAACTAACCCACTTTTTGCACATCATCATTACACAACAGAAATTACAAAACAATACAGAATATAAAATATTGAGGTGAAATCGTCGAAAGACTTCTTTTATGATTTATAATATTTAATAGAAAGAAACACTTGTTTTGATTGACAGAAGGATGGTAATTAATATGTTATATATTATTGAAACACTTTGATTACAGTACAAGGAAGCCTCTCAATTCATAATTATTACTAAAAATTACCCAAAACATTAAAGGCAAACATCGGAAAAACATAATTCCAAATCACCAAAATTAGAGATGTCTAGTTATGCAAAAAATTAAAATTAATTTTTTGAAATAGCATTGAGCGCATGCACGTATTATTGCGTTCATTTTTTTAAATAGCTTAGTAAAGTATGATATAAAATTACGCATACTTTACTTTAACAGTAAAGTACGCGTAATTTTTGTGTGCAATGGTTGTAATCATTGTTGCAGTAAAGAAAAATTTGGCTGAACAGAACCAAAGCGGACTGGACAAATCTTCTAATATAATTGTTATTTTATTGTGGAATATCTAATTATAGTAACTGAATCTAGTTAAATATGTATCAGAATTCATTGCAGTTTTAGCAGAGCATTTAGCCCCGTGTATGACTGTCTTAATTGATATGAAATGCATAGTACAAATTGTGTGTTTGTTATATAATTATTGTATAAATAATAGATGTTTTAGTGACTTGTATAGAGTTGTATTGTAACTAACTACCCTATTCTAATGATTGCGTATTAATAGAAATGATTCTATGTACACTCTATTTGCTCAGACAAATTTTAAGTGCGCGTTTGACAGCCGGCAATACGATTTGTTGAAACGAAGACGATCTGTGCGCAAAATATTGCAATATACTTGAAGAAGTCTGTTAGGATGCGCATTAACGAACAAATTATTTTTTGTCTTGGTTGTCTTTTTGATCTCTTTCTTGTGTCCATACTAATAATGGAAGGAAAAAAGAGAAAAATAAACATTTGTTGGTTCCTGTGTGAACCAGGTCTACAGGCAAACTTTTATTTTATTCACCTCAAAAGCCCACATACACAGATTTTTTTGTTTTGATTAATTTATGTAATTATTTATCTATAATATATTTAAAAAGCGATGTTTTATCAATTACATTATAAACAATCGAAGAAATTTCCTATGATTTGTCGAGAAGAATATATTGAACCATGCTTTATATTTAAAATAACATTGTAAATGTATCATGTTAGGTATGATTCAATCCTAAGACGCAAGACAAATCACTTGGAGTATAAGAGAAGGGAGTATTGTGTGTTCTGATGCTTACAAATCTGCTTAATAACAATCATCGCTGCTACACCACTTCCCTTTCAGGGTATTAAGAAAGGATTGAACGCCACTTACTTCTATATCCTTGTATACATTTTTCGCGTCTGTCACTGTCATACAATTTCTCATGCGATATCTCCTATTCAGTGTGCTTAGCACATGTTTGTCCTGTAGAGTCTGGTGTATAATAATGTGATCTATCCATGTAATCCTCGAACGGCCACGTTTTCTAGCACCACTCTTCTCAGCCATATATATTTTAATATGAAAAACAAAATACTTCGCAATAACATTGCAAGTTGTCAAACTTTTACTTGTTTGTGTTGCACTCACAAAATATTAAATATACTTTGGTTTACAGACAGTGAGAATTTCATCAATTTTGTTTCCATTTATTTAATTAATATTTCAGTGTTTCTGTTCGGTTAGTTAGTTAAAAAAAAAAATTAACCCAGACGCAACTATCTATTGTTATTTAAATTAGCTCACACTTTTGATTTATTAGATTTTTAAAATCAAAAAAGTATACGCAGATGTGAATTTCATTATAAGCATTGTTTGATGAATGAAAAAAAATGGCATTTGTTGAGTGAGTTAAACATCTGTTGGGTGAATTTTAAGATAGGCATTTGTTGGTTCAGTAAACATCCATTGTCAGTTGGCTGAATTTCATAATAACCAGTCGTTAAATGAATTAGAAAAAAAATAAACATTAGTTGGATGAGTTATACATCTGTTGGATGAATATCATAATAACCAGTTATTGAATGAATTAGAAAAAAAAATAGGCATTTGTTGGGTGAGTTAAACATCTGTTGGATGAATTTAAAAAGTAGACATATTTTGTCGGATAAATTTTGAATTGAATGTATTTTGAGTGAATTTCGGAAGAGGCATTCGTTAGGTGAGTTTAAAATTAAGCATCTGTCAGCTGATAAACTATAAAGGAGGCTTTTTTATGTAAAGAAACAAAAATGGTTTTAAGTATTCTAATCGACTGAGTTTGACGATGACTTTATAAGTCGAAACCAGGTCACTATATTATTAAAAATAATAAAAGTTAGATCATTTGTGTTCCTTTACATAAATTAGTATGGAGTTTTACAAAATAGACGTCAACTCAATCAATTAGTAGAAAGAAGCATAGTTGGATGAATTTCTAAACAATTATTTGTTGGGTGAATCTGTTTGAATTCAACTTAAGTTATATTACATGCACTACAAACAAAACTTATTTTTCTTATAGGAGTTTATCTTTCATTTATCAATGTCAACTTAATATGTAATAGTGCCTAATATATTGTGTACTTGATGTTTTGTTTTAAGTGACGAGATGCTGTGACGCAACATACATTTAATAAATATACTTTTGAGTATAGCTATGCAAACCACAATCAAATCGCAAAAATTGATTTGAAAATGTAGCTTCTATAGTGTTTAATAATATGTTAAAGGCTGTTTTCGGAAAAAAAAAATTGTGGTTTAATTGTGATTGTGCAAAATTGTACCGCTTAATATCTTGGTGTTGTGATCGATTGTTTCCGCTCGCTGTTTTCTTAAATGAATTGTATTATTCTTTTATTATTAGAAAATAAACCAAAGATTATGTTATTAATATTATGTAAATGTAGATACAGTCCTGTAAACTCGCTGCCGGTCTCATAAAAGAAAGAGTTCCTTTATTTTAAAAATGAAATTTCCATTTCATAAACAGCTGTCTTTAGCCTTAAAAACTTTAACTTAGTTTAATTTTGGAACACCAGATGTCATTATATAACCTTCAATATTTACAATAACGTGTTACAACTGTTGTTTATATACATTATCTTGGTATTTATTTATTTTATTTTATTGTTGGGGTATAGTATGCACCGCGACCTATAATATCTATTGTACTCCCTCTACTCAGCATTCCTGGTGTTGCCAGTCAAAGCGAACCCTCAAGTCCCAGACATCTTATGAAGTCTAGGATCTTGAGGGGATCAAAGGTGTCGAGAGATTACACTTCTACCCAGTGTCTGCCTAGGGGGCTTAAATTTTTGCGAATCCCACGGCATTGCAGTCCGCCAAGAAATGCCAAGGAGTCTCGCCCTCTGCTTTACAAAATCATTATCTTGGTAACCATCGCAGCGCAGCATAGTAAATAAACAATATCCTTGAGAAATTTTAGTTTCGACATTTCGGACTTTTAACTTTATTTATTATGAAACGTGTAGAAGTAAGTTTCCTTTATACGTTTTCAAGAGAAATTGTAAGGATAAATGAATGAATTACAACATTGATTAGAAGATCTTTACAGATATTCAGTACAGAATTCAATTGTCAAAAAGCATGTTGCATTTCTATGTTCTGAGACGTAAATCTAAAAGTGAATTATTTTATTTCTCCTAGAGTACATCCGTTTTTTTGTAAACCATACAACATAAAAATGAAGCAATCATGTTGACCGCTTTAATTTCGTTTACTTATATAAAGATTTAACAGATTTTTTAAAAGGATGTATTAAGATTTTAGATTATCTCCACGTTTCAATAAATGTTGTTCATTACGAGTTTTGATGTTGTTAGCTCAATTTGTAAGTTAAATAAATCAAATAATCTCGAAGCAATAATTATGAGTGTTCTATGTATTCTTGTATAACAGATATTTCTATTTTTTAATGATTTAGTTTGTGGTCTTTACCGCAGCGTTCTGTTACCTGAATAATGCTGTTTAAGTACCTAATTATTAGTGTCCTCTGTGTATTTTCAAAAGGAACATTAAGAAAAACGAAGAATAGGAGTTTTCTTATTTACATCTTTTAACCATTTCTACATGAGATAAATTTTAAGTCAAATTGACTTATTATAAACATGGCATTGAAGCACTGCTCATCATGCTCTTTCTGATGAAGTTTTCAACTATGTTGAAAAGAATTAAAAAAAACCTTACCAACTTTACTCAACCTTCCAAAGAGCATCTACAAACAAAAATATGCGTTTCGTCAAAGATTATAAGGTCTATATTTCTATGAATAAACGAATCATACTCCACATAAGGGGAGAGATGTTGGGGTGGTGTCTTTTTCTAACACTAAGTAATACTAACTATGCGTTGGAAAAGAACGACATCCTTTCACTTCCCCCTCCCACTGACGTGGTAAGTTTTTTCCAAGAAAATATTCAAACTTGTTTTTTACAATGCATTTGTATCAAAGTCATCTGTCACTTTTAGTGTGTTTAAAGTCCTATAATATTAAACACTTTTAGTGTGTTTAAAGTCCTATAATATTAAACACTTTGATCCATTCATTAATTAAAATCTATTTATAAGAAACACGGATTATGATCTGTTGCTAAAAACTATACTAACTACTGCCAAACCGCTCTTGCTGTCAGTTGTCAAGACATAGAAACACACGTAAAGTTGTATGCCCTTCAAATATTTGACAGCTTCATAGAAAAACCACATGACTCTTAATGATCTATACTTAAGCCCGAAATTACAATCAGTAGCTTATCGTGGAGCTTTGGTGAGGAGGCTTAAAAGTTAAGTCGAGCTTACTGCTCACACGAGAATTTCAATCAATATTTGACTGCGACTTGACTAAGCTGCAAATATGGTTAAGTTGGTAGCCCTACTAATTGTTTTATCGTGATTTTGTCTTTGCATTAACCTCACATCTGTCATGTTAACGGGGACGCACGCCATTTTTCGTGTTGTTTTGATTTCGTGAACGCTCTTGGATTTTTTCTTTGCCAACGAAACAGGGTCAGTAATGAAAAAATCCAAATAGAAGCGCAAATGAAACAACCTTAGCAACAACAAACAAAAAGCGTAATAATGGCGCGAACATATGACATTAACGTCAGTTTGTTCTTATTGTAACTAGTGGCGCCTCCTTGATGAAAAAATTAACTGAGTTTAAGCGAGCTTAACGTTGTTGAGGACACCCCCGGGTATTCCTTAACTTAAGGAGTAGGTTAAGCCGCAAATTCATGCTAAGGAGACATTGTAATTCGCGTAATTTTGGTAAGCGAAGCGTTGTGTGTTCCTTAAGGTTAAGGAGGATCTTAAGCCTGCATTGTGATTTTGGGCCTTAGACTTACTTTTATCTTAATCTTAATATGGCATTATTTGGGAGTAACATGAATGGTAAAAGATCATAGTATTATTATTATTATTGTACATTATGAATTTCTGTATTGTATAAAATAAATAAATAATATAAACTGTTCATTTCTATTTGTACAAATTGTGTATAATAATATGCCACTTCTTCTTATAATTTTGTAACATATTGTTTGTATTGTAGATGGTGTATGTAATTGTATCAGCTAGTAAGAGTAAATAATGATTTGTGTTGTGCAAAGTTGGGAACAGTTATACAAAATTTTCACTCAATTCATCAGATACGCAAGATACAGTTACTTCAATTCAAAAAAACGCTGGAGAACCCCAGAAAAATGTCAGACTTAATTTAACTTAAGCAAAAAAAAAATGTTATTAATAAATTTATTTACAATTTTAATGAAAGTTAAATAAATTGTGCAACTTTTAATATAAAAATTAAAAGTTTCATATCTTGAATACGCACTCCAAGTTATGTTTCCATAAATTTTATTAATCCAAAAACAATAATTTTGGATATCAATAAACATAAATTTATTTGATTGTTTGTGCATTTGTGCGTTAACATTGAGAAGAAAGATAGTTAAGAATTTTAAAAATGTATCAAACCATAAACTCTTTTTATTTTTTACATTGATGATTATATGTTCGAGCGCTTTGCCAAGATAGCTCGCTAATATCAAGAGAACAATTTTATTATTTGTGTAATATTTTGCTTTGAGATTGTGAGTAGGCAAGTTTTATTCTAAAATTTTACAATGACTCGAGCTGCGTCATCATTCGGAATGTTGTAATTTTTATGGCAAATAGAAAATCATACATTTCGTACAATAATAAGCTCATAGGTTACCCTATAGGTGGGAAATATACCGCAATGGGATAGATGATTAATGTAGAAATGTGATTAAAACATTTTTTAAAAAAGAAAAAGGTGTGTGTCCTAAATAAAGTACAAATTTCTTCAATGAAATATCTCTTTATGTGCACTGTATTATATTATACATAATATATGCATTAAGAAAAAGGGTAAAAAGTGTTTGATCAAGAAGTTTTGGAGATTAAAATGAAGTATTATTGGTGTATTACTATAATTATTATAATTATCGATGGGTCTTTGAATAGTTGCGACTGCAAATATTTTTTTTTTTGTATCGCTTTGTAAATATAGAAAAAAAGAGAACAAATTGATTTGGTCTCTTTGTTCATATTTACAATGAGAAGAAAAGAAAGGAAAAATCATTTTGTTGGTTCATTTCGCGGCTTTGGTGTGAATCAAGGAGGTTATTCCCGACACGGATCTTATCTAGTATTTTAGAAGTGTCAAATCAATATATATTCTTGAAAATAAACCGCAGTTTTCATTTAGTTGACAATCTGCCGATTTGTAGAACCATTTATTTTAATTTTACGCCGTACATCGCTGACATACAATTCCTCTTGCGTGTTCTCCTATTCAATGTGCTCAACTTCTGTCTGTCCTGTAGGGTCTGGTTTATTCAATTTTCTTGGGGCTCTAGCTAGAGTATATTCTCAAGACTCCAACATTATGCTTCAGAGATATTAGATAAAATTTTATATAAACTAAGACAGCGTCGGGAGTAAACACTTTGGCTAAATGGAAATAAAAGATTTTGTTGTCATATGTGATCGTATTGTTAGATTGTTGGTGTATTTTGAATGTGTCGATATGTGATTTATTATTTTTAGTAATTTATTATTATCATTATAATTGTCATTGTCGTAATTAAGTTAGTTTATATTTAATAAAATATAATTATAACGTTAAGTATTTCTTTTCGCAACAATAGTACCTCTGTACAAAGTCATTATTACTACTGAACTCGACACATACATTGTTTAATATTCTGGATGAAAGTATCTTAAAACACATTTAAATTAATCTTTGGATTTGAACTATTCTTGATTAATTATTCCCATCGACTGAATTACAGAAAAAAATGGCCAAATTTGCTCTGGTAAACGAACCCACAATATCTTACTTGTAAAGCAACCACACTTACCACTAGATCAATTTATTTGAATAAGGTAATAACTAGGTAGGAATGTGTGCATGGTACACATATGTGAGCGTAGTTTTGTGAGCTTGACTTTCGACGCTTGTGAGCAGACACAAGGCTGGTTACGAGTACTCGAATTCCCACAATTGAATTTGTGTGAATAATTAATTTAGAATGGTTTAAATCCATATATGTTTAACATCTATACTTTTGAGCTAGTAAATCCATTTTTCCGGACATCCGATGGTGTCTAAAAAGTTCAAATGAATCTCTCCATAAATTCAATTCATCCAGGCAAAGAATAATTTAATCAAATACATGGAATGAATTAAATTATATTTCACCAAAACGACAACTACAATAATATGAAAATGTAAAACAACGTAATAATTGTATTCAGTGCAGAAATTACACTGTCTCACTGTTACAAACCTGTTCTGAGATCTATTAAAATATATGTTTTTATGATATGTGACTTATTTATTTATACGTTAACAATGAAACATGGTCGAATTTGTTTTACATCTCGGTGTCGTATTTTAGAAAGCAGGACTCATGCTATTTTGAATGTTCTTATCAGGTTTGTAACTTAATAATTGTGTAACAAGTTTGTAACTTGTCTTTATTTTATTAAAAAAAAAATGTTCTCCAGTATGTAGTTCTGTGATTATTGTTTCTATTTTGGTTGTGTTATTCAAAATATAAAGAATACTTCCCAAAAAACACCGCGTTGGACAAGCATTGAGTAATTTATATATTTATTCAAAATAAAAATGCTACTCAAACACAACATTATTCACTTTTGCAATGAACGTATACTCAATTTCACTTTGCAAAGTGACAAATCAGTGAATATTGTCATTAGATATCTTAAACATATTCTGTAGCTGGATGGTAAAATCTTGCAATTTTAATTTAGGGATTTAGGTTAAGATTTTCTTGCTGACGATCTAATCCACCATTCACCACTCAAGCTAATAACTTGCTGTAAAGTGTGTTTGGGTTTGAATAATAAAATTACTCCAATAGTCATATTGTTTGACTGTTTTCAAGAATAATATCGACTGCCCAGTTCCACAATTCAACGAGTCAAAATTTTCGATTTTATTGGTAATAGATGGAATCAATTCCACCAAAAAATAACTATAAAATACACGGTTCCCTTTATTTAGTTAATGAAAAAAAATAATGTACCTTCCTGTTTTCTATTCCACAAATAAATATTTCAAATTGTTTTAACTAGTGAACGGAACAAAGACAACATAATGCCTCCAACAGTGCAATTATTATTTAGTATATTTCACTTTCTGTTGTGTTTTTAAAGCATAATATAAATATACCAAATTACAAAATTGACAATTTCTCAAATGTATGACATTTTGACTTGTTGAGTTATGGCATCGGACAGTCAATATTAAGATCAAAATAATGAACAAGAAGTGTTTAATGTTGCCATATCTTAAATAAAACAAAAAACAATTTGGAAATGTTGTGAAATTTTTTTTATATGCGTGGTGAAAAAAAAAATTGTACTTAATTTTTACTTACTATTTTTCGTTATACAATAACTGCAGTGAACGATTGCGTTGTGCAAAGCATAATGTATCTTAATTGTATTTATTTTTAAATGATTGTTGCTTTTTTAACATTCAAAGACAGCACTGTGTGATTGAAATTGGTCGTGTGACTTTGCAATGCTTGAAATAATCTGAATTTTACAAAATTAAAGACATCCCTGCAGAGTCCGCAGAATAGAATAGGTCTCCAACTTTTTCTGTAAGTTTTACGATGTCCTGTAAAAGGCAGGTTTTTCAATTTGCAAAACATTACAAAAAAGACATTTCATTTTCTTTAGCAATGTGGTTATGCCATCAATTGCGAATGTTTGGTATAGCTTAACGTAATATCATTGTTTTAAAAATTTATTTTATCGATCAAAACAATTCAATGTTTAAATATAACAGAAAAAAAACTCAATATTTTAAATGTTCAACGATGAGACGCAACTTTGTTGTGAAAAAAAACTGACAAAATTACTTAAAAAAAAAACAAATATTGAGATTACAAATATTCAAAAAGTTTCAATTTGCAAATGCTGTGTAATCCTTAACATATCTTCTATTTTATTTATTTATTTATTTTATAAACGGAGCACAAATTAATGCCATGATGAATTTGTAGTATTATTATTCTTGTTTAAAAAATTGTTGCAAAACAAACAATTATTGTAACTATTTACACTTTAAATTGCTTCTTGTGTTTATTTTATCCTTGTTTTTTCATTACGCAAAAATTAATGAAAGTAAAAGAATGTCAAAGCCAAAGGGCGAGTAATAATGAAAAGATGACAAGGGCTAAAAATCCCATTCAAAATTTCTTTGGTCAAATGTTTGATATGAAGTTAGCTGTTTTGATAATACATCCATATTGATATTTGCAGTTGGGATATTTATAACTATGAAAAAAAAATTGTCTATAGCTTTGCTGTCTTACATTCTCTTTGGTTAAAGCAAAATAAATAAATAACGGCAATAAAAAATGAATTCTTTTTTTAAATTTAACCGTCAAGAATTTGTTTTCCTTAGTTTACTTTTAAAATGTCTCTTCACCAAATTAATTGTTGTATGTAGTTAATTATTACTGTCGACTTTTTAAAGTTTAATAAAGCAATTTATATTAATTTGCACTGTAGGTTGCAAGAATATATTGATAATTAAATAATTAATTTATTATTATTGAAATTTGGTGTATTGATACGTAAAAGTAAGATTTTCCTAGGCTCAGCTTGATTGACGACAGACTAATCGTTCATGTGTAAGTGGGATTTTCTAAGTCATAGATAAAAACTATGAAAACACAAATTTAGTTTATGAATAATTTATTGCCATTGAAAAAAATAATTGATGAATATTTTGTTAAGTTTAATTTGTCAAAAATTGTAGACATTGCAAAAAAATATGATTCAATAACCTGATTAATAACTTTCTATTGTGGAGTAAACAGAGAAGACTTTGGCTAATTAATCCTTGTGTTTGTTCTTTGTTTACATGGTTCATCTTTTTTATCTTCCTTACGAGATAATGTTTATATATAGTTTATTATGAGACTCAGTCCTACCCAACCCCAACCCTGTCTTCCTGTAAAGGTTTTCACTATTCGTTCTTGGACATAGAACTCTCCTTCGATCTTCACAACTTTCTATTCTATGAATACTGCTTCTACATCACTTCTGTGGTTCGTTTTACGTCATCTGATTGTTGAATACATTGACATTGAGAGAACAACAGTAATTCAGTTGATAAATTTCATAAAATGTTAATGAGTAATGCCGACCAACATTTCGTGACATCTCCAAAACAAAAGTCAATCAGGTCTGTTCCGCCACCATTGTAATACATACATTTAGTCTAGTGTTGTTGAGTCCACTCTTATTGCTATATCTATGTTCGAACCCATCTAGGTATCTTATCAATGTGGCCGGTGTGGCGTAGAGGTAACGCTCCTGCCTTTGAGTCACAAGGTCCCGGGTTCGATTCCCGGCCAGGCCAGATTGAAGAATGACCTTTTTCAAATTGTCCTAGGTCTGGGTGTTACATGTATATATGTATTGTTGCTTTAGTACCCATAATACTAGTTTGGGACTAGCTCGATCTATGTGAATTGTCTGCATGTTATAGATTTGTTTTCAAAAATACGTGTAGTATCGTTATAGATAATATGTAAACAAAATATTTTACCTTTAATTACTTACTTTTCATGTTCCACTTTTAAGTCTTCCCATTCTGATTATCTGCAATAGATCTGTTATTAGATACAAAAAAAATACAACTAACAAAAAATAGCTCTCATTAATTTGAGTCTTGTGAAATCGATTTATTTTTTTAGTTCTTTCTCGCTTGCACATTTACAGGTTTCTAGTCAATTAAACTGAATGTCTTTGGGAGAGTGCGAAGATCTGCTGAGTTGGTCTTGCTGGCGTCATAATATTATATTGTAATACTACTTTTACTACATGCTAGAAATGATTTGATTGATTGATCTCTAAGTTGTAACGTAATAATGATCTGTTGAATATTAATAAAAATTTTACTTTAAGTGAGCATTCACATGTATGGTGGTGATGATTCAATGATTGTACTATTAATACTAATCTGCCTTGCTAGTTACAAGTGTATTATTAGTGAAAAAAATATTTAAAAAAATTTAATTTGGATTGCGATACTCATAATTAATACAACTTACTTTTTGTTGCTAATATTTCAAAAACATACTAATAAGATAGGTTTACATTGGTAATTTGAAATTGCCAATCGGTAGCAGATTCATCTTTTGTTTTACTGTTTTTTTAGTTCGATAAAACATTTATTTTTGGGTTGATAAATCTGTGGTCGTTTGTTGAGCCATAATCAATCAGTTTATTTCTTAGCTGAATCGCAGGGACGAAAATATACATCAAACTAATGAAAACATTAATTTATTTATTTAAATTCTACGCTCAACGACCACTGTAAAAAAATCGCTTTGTAGATGCTCATATTTTCAATTCATCCTATTTCGGACGCTTTATCGTTAAAATAAAGATTGATGCTATAATTCTGTACAAGTTAATGTTTTTTTTACCGCACTTATCACTAGCATATGGCAGTACAATGATTGAGAATTAGTATTACGAAAATTGTGTTAAACAATATGAACTTGGTGAATATTGTTTGTTTTTTTTTTGTTTTACTTGTGACAAATTGTATCTAGTTAAAATAATGATAAAAATAAGATTGAAAGTAATAAATTCTGATTTAAACCAATGTTTATTTTACAATGGAAATACAATTTTTAATTTATCAAAATTTCATTTTTATTTATCCTTATTTCTCTCATCTCCAGCTAAGGACAGGTCCCACACTTTTTTCTGTAAACTTGATTGTCTTGTGATAGGCATGTGTTTGCAAACGTCACTAATAAGAGACGCATGATGTAATTTTTACAAATTAATCATTGTATGAGGTTTCGTATGTAAATTTAACATGTGAAACTATCATAATATAAGGTTGATTATGATGATCTTGTATTGATTGCAGCCAGCATGAGATACACATACTTAGGTATGCTACAACAATACATACATGTTTAGCTGGTATTTCGTTTATACGAGATTTTTGTTGTCAATATGATTTACCAATTTCTGCATTTTACCAAAAATTTATCACAAATTACCTAAGAGATTAGGAGACCTAAGTGTTTTCTACGAGAAAAAAAACAATAATTAGAATAATTCACTAAGTCTGGCTCTAGAAAGAATTTCTAATATTTCCGCTTTGGCACGAAGCGCTGGTCTCAATTGCAAATTTTTCAGTTGTGCAGCGATATATCTTCCAAATACATCGTACTCATTTTCAAAGACAATATTGTTTTTAGTATCGTGAGGCGAAATCACGCAAGGTGCAACTCTATCCTTTTCACTGTCTTCATGATCCATATAATGATCACTTAAAGGATCTACATCGTTTTTTATGTCTTGTAATAATTTTTCATCAATAATCATTTTGTATGAAGTCTTCAAATCTTGTATTTGATGAGAATCTGGTGTTGCATACTGAAAATAAAGTTTAAAATGTTTAACTAAATTGTGCGACAAATCAATAGTCTGTGAGATGGGCGATGATGCGAGATGTTCAAGTTTCTAATCAAACGCCATACTAATTTGAATATTCCAATTGCTCCGTGGAGGTATGCAATATCATATTGATAACTTAGTTTTATAGACAAACAACTTGAAAGTTTTGAAAATCAGAGACTCAGTTTTTTTTCCTTACCTTATTGTGGGCTTAATACTACAACTAGATATATCAAAATCAATAATTTTCAGATACTATATATTTGGAGATAATGGATTAAGGATTTAAAATGTTGACTCACCTTTAATTTCACTGGGGTAATATTCTTCAATTTTTCATCCATAACATTGAACCAAGATAGTGTTGACTGATATATATGATTCGGATCTGTGGAGCGTGTCATAATTTTCGCCAATTCTCGATGATAAGTGCAACGAATATTTTTAATCTTATTTTTAGTTTTTAACAGATCCAATTTCACATATTTACTCATTGAATTTATTATATTATTATAAGCATCTAATTTAATTGCTTTATTACTGTATTGTGAATGTTCTGGATTCCATAAACATTCGTGTCCAACGTAGAATTTGACAAACTTTAAAGTGACATCACTGCTCCATCTCGTTCCATCTACATCCGTGTGTATATCTGAGATATCGGATTCCGATTCTTCATCTTCAACGCCTTGTTCTTGAATTCGTTCCATCTCCTCCATATCTTCCAGGAATTCTTCATCCAAATGTTCTTCTTGATAAGTTTCTTTTTCATCTTTATCTTCACACGTAATCTGTAAATCAGGTCTCTGAAACGAAAGAAAAATATATTCAGTAATTGACACTGAAAATCTCCCCAGGGTTAGACAGGCCAAAGAACTACTTGAAGAATATGACTCCAGAAGAATCAAAGCATTCATTAATCTGAGTAAAACAGTAGGCTTCCTAAAGGGTCACTGTAGACTCAAGGAGCACTTACATAAGCTGGAATTTGAAGAAGAGAATGTTAGCAGATTCTGTGAGCAGGAAGCCGAGACTCCTCGACAGCTCTTAGTAGACTGTAATTCCGTGGGAATCACAAAAGAATCAGGACCCTAGGCAGGCATTGGGTAGAAGTAAAATCTTTCTGCACTTTGAATCACCTCAAAATTATAGGCTTCATGAAAGGTGTCTGCGACTAGAGGGCTTGCTTTAACTGGCTACATCAGAAAAGCTAAGTAGGAGGTCTTCAATACATCTTATTGGTCCCAGTGGAGTCCCTGGCAAAGAATAGGTCCCAACTTTTTTTTTTGTAAGATTTCGAGTGACCTGTTAAAGGCAGGTATTCTTAAACATCCTGCACAAGATATTTAACATTTTTAATTAAATGTTATGATACACCATCCACCATGAATTTATATTGACATGGAGTAAAAAACATCATGTTTTTTACATGCAGTTGATTCACTGTTTACCCCACTTGTGGGAAATGTGGTGATGGTATGAATGAATCTTAAGACAATTGGGTTTGCCTGTGAATTTACTATAATGAACATGCAGATTGTACTTTCTGTGCTATAGAAAAGATGACACTTAGGATGGGTGGCAGTTATACCTAGATGTCTTATTTTTATCACATTGGTTATTTTTTTGTTTGATATGCAGTCTTAGAAGATGCTTTCATTATATAAATATTGGTTTACCAGGCAAGTCGAAAAGTATAACAAAAAGTTGAGAATTAAACTTACCTGAATTGATATAACATTCCTTAAGAATAAATCCATTTCTTTAAACCACGGTAAAGTTGGTTTATAACTATTGTTGGGGTCTTTGGATATTTTGATAACTTGTCGTACATAAGTGCCTCTTAGATTCTTTATTTTTATTCTTACTTTCCTCATGTCTAAGACAACATAGTTCTTCATGGCATCTATTAATTCTTGATAGGCTTGTCTCATCGCATAGATAGATTTATACTTTGGATGTTTTGGATTCCATAAGCATTCTTTAGTAAAATAAAGTCTAATGAATTTTATTGTAAGTTTATTACTCCAGTTTGGGATCCTCATTTTGTATCTATTTATTTATTAGCAGAATAAGATTCGCACATAAACATCCAGCAATTATATTTAACGCTTTTGAACTGGAATAATTAATGTATTTACAATAAGTCACAAAACTAATCAAAGTAACCAAACCAAACAAATGCACGACAGGTGTCATCCAACTGTCAATGTAATTTTTGGTCATAGATAACTATTATTATTCTATGGTCACAGAGCTTTCTGATCATGGAGAAAATAAATTGGGAAAGAGCTCTATTTAAGTTCTTTCCTCTTGAATCTATAATAAAATTAGTTAGGGAACTTGCTGTTCTGATTTGTTTACTTGTAATGACAGCTTTGCACATATTTTTTTAAGACAAGTCTGCATGAAAAGAAGTTTCTCTAAAAAGGGTTCTAGCTGTAGTACCTACATTTCTTCTGATTGTGTCTCTAATGATTGTATGGATATTAGGATGTCTATTAAATCACATCCTTGAAAAGAGTGAAATATCAGTTTTTTGGTATTTATCTATTTTATTTAAAAGTTATATTCTTACCTAAAACACTTATGGCTTTATTTTAGTAATAATAATTACACTAATTTAATTAAAATATATCACAAGAAAACAAATTTTAATTTAAAAAAACAAAATTTGCAATCAGTAGTAAAGTATATCACAAAAATGCACATTATATTAGACTATCTGTTAAATAAAATCCATTTTCTTCTATATGGCCATGAGTCTTGATACCAAACAGAGTTTCCTCAAGAGTGGAAAATTTTAAGTTTCGAAAATATGTCTCAGAAAGATTATGGATGTTAGGTGGTATGAGCATATCACAATTGACAATGTGCACCAAAGCACTGGGAAAGAACTGTAGTCTCCTTAATATTAAATAGATGAAGGTCCTGGATGGGTTGTGTTTTGAGAATGACCGATGATAGTCGGCTAAAAGACCGATGTTCTTTCGTCCACTAGGGTTTTGATGGCCCAGACGTCCCTCTTTTACACTACACCACCCCTATGGGCAACGACATTAGAGTGCTAGGAACTTCGTAGAAAGAGGAGGCTGGTTTCTGCCTTGTCCTCTGAGCAGGAGCATTGGAGGGTGATTGATCAAATGATTAAAATATTAAAGTTGAAATAAATTTTAACATAGAAATGAACAAATTAATATAACACCCTTAAAATATCAATTTCAATAGTCAGAAATCATTTTGAATTAATTCCTGATATTGTATCAATCGCCCGATTCCATAAGCCGACAACTTCAAGTTCTAATATCCTGAGAGGCAACTTTTCACCGTTTTGAGTGGTTATACTGGTCTACCAAAAACTCAAACCAAAATATGCTTTTGACATAAATATATATTTATGTTTTAGAATTCAGCGAGGAATTGAAAGAATATAACTTTTTACATTTAATAAGTAAAATAATTGACATTGAAAAATTTTAAGTTGTTGTCCTACAGAATTGGGTAATTGATATGAATGTGCTTTTTTTATTCCATCACAATTTTCGGTCATTGTTATAATCAACAATATTCTAACATACAAATACATCAATAACATTCACACCAAACTAAACGACAGGTAACTATTGAAGGTAATCAAACAATTAAAATTGATAATATATCATCTATCAAATTAAGTTTTGAACTACTATAGATGACTCGCACACATTGAATTGCTCAGAAAAATGGACATTAATATTTTTGCCCAGACTGAGGATCGAACCCACGACCAAAAAAGTAGTTTAGTAGTTCAAAACTTAATTTGATTGACATCCACACTTCTGAGTAAGTGAAAATCCAGTTTTCAACACAACAGACTGTGTTACATACAATAATCATATATCATCTAAATTATAGCATTACGGATCTTGTATTTCATCATCGCTCATTCAAGATGGGTCATGTGATGTTGTAATAATAATTTTAAATAAAAATAAATAGTAAAAACAATGATGAAGAACTATATTCATTGAGAGTGTAAAAATTTTATGAAACTCACATGATCCGCAATCATGATTTGTAATGTACTAGAACGATTTTCTGTAAAACTATCAGCCGTAGTCACAAATAAAGAATAACTGTAAAATGTTTATATTTAATTTAAATTAAAAACACTGTATTTTCCAGATTCATTTTTATTGAGCTTAATGTTTTCGAAACTTTCAGTTAAGTACTGAAGATGAAACAGTAAGTTTCGAAAACGTTAAACTCGTTAAAAATAAAAGTGGATAATACAGTGTTTTTAATTTATATAAAATACTAGCTGACCCGGCAAACGTTGTTTTGCCATAAAAATTATTTCTAGATTACTAATATCACTATTAAAAAATAGGGGTTAATGGTAGAAGGGTGAAAATTTAGGGCTGTGTGTATTTTTTAATGCCTCACTATAAAAAAATAAAAAAAATTGTCCAAAAAATAAAAAAAAACGGAGTGGACCACCCTTAGCTTTTAGGGGTGTGAAAAATAGATGTTGGCCGATTCTCAGACCTACTCGATAAGCACACAAAATTTCATCAAAATCGGACCAGCGATATTCGCCAAAGTGAGAACACCACATTAGATAAATATTTTACAGTTAAAATGGAATTCCACAATATGAATCACACAATGTTTCGAATAACTAAATTACAGAATAAATATTATATGTATCAACTCTAAAACCTGACAAAGAGATGACTTGGTTCCAATTTTTATGCCTGATAAAAATTATCCCTCATAAAATGGGATGTCACATTGTTTTGTGAGCAACGCTCTTTATTCAGTCGGATTTTCTGACATGTTTGGGGAGTCCAATCTAAGTATGCATATTCTTTGTGAATATGGCTGCTTAACATTTGATATTTATCATTTTTCAATATTTTCTATAATAACTATGGCACATCTCATGAAAGACTGAGAAAGGATTGTGAAGAATGCATCTGCCTATTAATAACCTCACATCCTGTCCCAAACAGGGTTGACAGAGAGGATGGACTGCCAGATAGACCTATCGTTACATATTTCTTTTGCTTCTTCTACATTCATAAAATCTCTTATACATCCAAGTTGATTTGTCTTACTTAACTAAAACACCTCAGGGATACATACACATATCCCATCACGTCACTTCCCTTGTGGGTAGATAGAAAGGATCAAGCGATACTTGTGGGGTAAGCAAAAAGGGTTGAGTGGCACTTATGCCTTATGCATGCTTTCCTACTCATTGTACTCAAAACAAATCAGTCATTTAAGATTTGATCTACAGGATCTGACATTTAATCCTCCAATAGCCACTTCCCTGAGCACCCTTTCTCTGAACCCATTTATTGATTTATTCAATACTTTTCACCAGCCGGCATTACAGTATGCACCTATGCTCCAATTGGTGTCAACAAACCATGAAAAAGAACAATCTAACGTTATGCATATCTCCGTATATATGAGAGTAAACTGACTGATTTTGCACAAATTGTTTTTTTTTTGTTGATATTTCATTATCTAAGAACTGTTTTGTACAAAAAATCACACTGATATTAAAATATAAAATCTACAAGTCACTAAGTCTAGCTTTGGTAAGTATATCTAAAATATCTGACTTGGCTTGCATAGCCGGTCTTAAATGCAATTTTCTCAGTTGAGCAGCGATATATCTTCCAAATATATCAAACTCATCTTCAAAGAAATTGTCTTTGGTATTGTGTGACGGAATGAAAAGGGACGCGACTCCATTCTTTTCGTTGTCTTCATGATCCATATTATGATCATCTTGGTGTAAGTTACTGTCATCCAAACAATCAACATCACTTTTTATATTCTGCAATAGTTCTTCATCCAGAATGATTTTGTTTGAAGCTTCTTTATGTTGATTTCGAGGGTTATCCCATTTGCTATCCATTCTGATTAACTGAAAAGAAAAAAATTTGTCATATTATTCATAATTCAAGAAGTTTGTCAAAGACTTGACTAGTTGAAACTGTGGTTGACAAATGTTTTTTTTTGTTAGAGTAGTTTTTTTTAATTTTAAAATTAATTACTGAACAGACTAAGGGTTGGGGTCACTAGGTACAAAAGTAACCAGCAAAGGTTGGGCTTTTTGGATAGGGAGGAAACGAGCTAAGACTGTGGGGAGGTGCAGAGTGATTCTCATTTATTGCAATGCCTGCTGATGCCGAATGCATGTAATGAGAATGACCTAAGGATGGCAAATGACAAAGCGATATACATCGCTGCATACTGGAGTGGTAAGGTCTAAAGTCCTGACCCGGAAAGTAAATAATTATAAAGTGACTAATTATTACAAGACCGGAGGCATTGGACTGGCTGCCTCCGCTGGAGCCAAGACAGTAAAGGATACAACCTCGACGGGTAAAGATTTACATACACACCAAGCCATACGAAAAGTAAAGTAAGTATGTGATTTCAAAACCAGGTAACTTGATAATTAAAAAATTAGCAAAATTAAAACAATATTTGAGTTTTTTTTTAACATGAATTATTATAGAATTTTCATAAACCAAAACATAAATAAAAAATATAGTAAAACTGTAAACCACTACAACTATATGATCATAGAAACAAATGGGGTAGACAAAGGACTTATTGCATGGATTAAGATATTATTATTATTTTATTATTTTATTTTATAGAGACACTCACAGAAAACTGACAACACAATACATAAATTACAAACATACAACAAAATCTGGCCAGTTCCCCAATTAAGAGCGTCTACAGCATGCACAATCAGAGAATTCAATTAAAGCGTAATTCATAATGCCACGATAATGATAATCTCCATGTATGTAGAGATAATCCTGCTAATGCACATCATCGCATTTTTCTTAGGTAAACTGCTCTGTTGATTTGTTATATGAACGATGATGTGCAAGAAGAACGATGATGTGCAAGAAGAACAAAAGAAATGAACAACAAAATATAATGTAACAATAATCATAGAACAACAACACAACTATTTTAGTTTAATTAACCCGAATCGGGCTCTTGACGAATCGCACACCTAGTACGACAACAAGCCACAGGCAAAGGACAAAAAATGAAACCTTCGAAACAAACTATGTCAACAATTTTACATTACACTTCACCTCCCTCCCAAATGTAGCCAACGAGTCGTTAAATATATCAACCCCCTCCACCCCTTTCTCACACAAGATGTTATAAAATCTGCACATTCGCGATACTGGGATAAAGTGGCCGATATTGTTGTTGTGAACTCTTACTCGGAATGTGTTGGTACTACGGAGACGTGGATTTGGAGTGTAGAAGTCAAGATCGCCAAGTGATGCAGTCGCTACGCTGTGATTTACAACCTTGTAGAGAAGAGAAAGATCGGCAATTATATCTAGGTTGCCCTTTCCATGTCATTAAAAAATAAGATAATAATAAAATTTATTGTACAAAATATATGGATACAAATGATAAGGTTACATGGTATAAACAAATAATTTTGCACAATGGGCGAGTTTATCGCAGGCACGCGATATCTTCCAACTAACCCACTAAGACATCCACCAACATGCTGGACGAAAACAACAGAGCAAACAAGTCCTGCTTCTATGATAGGGTTTTTGGCGTCGCAGGACCCGTCATTTGGAACCGACTCCCCGAGGACCTCCGTAAAAACCAGCCGATTACAACGTTCAGGAGCAGGCTGAAAACTTCACTCTTCTAACATAGTTTCCCGCGCCCTTGAGATGGATACTCCATTAAACGGCGCCGAATAAATCATCCAATATAATAATAATAACCCAATTATTTATAGAAATAATAGGTACGGCAAGAAGCCTTTTACATGTTTACATAAGTTTTAAAAAATACAAAGATAACAATGACATAACAATGGATATAAAAATAGTTGGTGTCGAAAAATCAAACAGTAACCAGAGAAATGTATGAAGAATAAATAATTAGTACAATACACACATTGATAACACATCTTTCCACTGTTAAATTGAAGGAGTGAAATTTTTCTAAATTATGTGAAATTTCACAAATACTTCTTATTTATAGGACACTGGTAAACTTGCAAAAAAGACTAAGAGACCAATTGTACCCCAGGGACTCCACTAAAATATATATGTATGAGAAGCAATTATGGGTTACTTGGAAGATATTGCGCTTCTGCGATAAACTCACCCATTGCACATTTTTTTTGTCTGGTTTAAATTCTACATTGTTTATATTTTAATAATGTTTGTTTTTTTTTGTGCAATAAAGACTTTTTTATTATTATTGTTATTATTATTAAGTAAAAAAATAATTAAGTAAAACAGTGTTTTATTGATAACAAATATGTTTAAAATGTCTTTTCACAATGTGAACACACAAACTCTAGATCATTTAAAAAAAAAAAATTATTCACTCACCCTAGATTTCAGTTGTACAACATCCTTCAATTTTTCATCCATCAATTTAAACCAGGGCATGGTGGGCTCATAAATATGATTTGGATCTGTAGACTTTCTCATTATTTTCAATATTTCTTGATTGTAAGTGCTACGGAGATTTCTAATCTTAGTTCTAATTCCATTTACGTCCAATTTAACATATTTACTCATAACATCTATGATATCTTTATAAGCTTTTAATTTTTTCCTTTTGTTTGTGTATCCTGTATTTTTTGGATTCCATAAACATTCGTGTTTGAGATAACATTTGACAAACTTTAATGTGACATCACTGCTCCATCTCGTTCCAAACGAGTCGGTGTAAATAAAGTCCGAGAGATCAGATTCTTCGTCTTCTTGTTGTTGATGTTGGTCTTTCATATTTTCCAGAAAATCTTCATCTAAATGTTCTTCTTGAAATGTTTCTTTATTTTGTTGATCTCCCCATTTATTTTCTGGTCTCTGAAATAAATAAAAAAACACTCCATAATTTATTAATTTATAGAGTTTCAATTTTTCTTTAAAATATTTAATAGACCGCAAATAGAATAGTTAACATATCCTTAACTTGGCTACACATTTTAATATTCAAAATGTACAGAGGCGACTGGTGTGGTCTAAAAGTAAAGCTCTTGCCTACGAGTCACGAGCTCCCAGGTACAATTCCCGGCAAGGGCATAATGAAAAATGCCCTTTCCAAATTGTCCTGGATTTGAGTGTTACATGCATGTGTGTATTGTCACTTTAGTACCGACACCAGAATGCCAATTTTATTTGTAGAATTGGTTAAATGGAAGTCCCCAGACTTCTGCGCTATCCGGGTGGTCGGTGGGTCTCCTTCAATGTAGAAATATCTCATTCATCATTATTAATTGTCAAAATATCGCAATTTGGTTCGCTGCATTGAATTGATAATTTATGACTATTTTCTGTTAATTAATCTATTGTGGATTTACATAATACAGTGAAACCTCTATCTATCGTTCCTCGAATAATTGTTTTCCCGTATTTGTCGTTATTTTTTACAGTTCCGAATTAGTTTCATACAAAACAAGTAAAAATATATCGCATCCATCGTTTCTCCATAGTAATTTTATCGCATTGACCGTTTAAATTGCACAAAAATTTCGTATGTATGTATGTACCTATAATAACATTGGAGAGCGAGTGAGAAAGAAAGAACGGTTTGTTGATTCTTTTGGCTGTCTTTTATGATAATAGGTCAGTAGGTACAATAAAAAAGCAAAGATTACATACAGTACAAAGTATGATTTTGATCTCCATGCAGCTTCCTTTTTTATTTTGTTACTATATCTTTTATTTCAACAAATTGATTTATTACTTTTGAAACATTTATCATTTTTATAAAACCTATAAACTCGTATGTACATATTAAACATTAAAATACATATTAATGTGATTCTTTCTATACTCCCGCATTCATTGTTTTCCCGCATCCATAGTTTATTTCAATAGGTCCCTTCAAAAACGATAGATAGAGGTTTCACTGTATAGTATAAAATAAATAAAGAAATTTACATTATTATGGATTGATGTGATGTTTTTCAAATGTTTGTCCATTTCTCTAAACCATGGTAGAGAAGGTTCATATATATTATCTGGATCTGTTGATCTCTTCACTATCTTAGCCACTTCTTGTATATATGTACACCTTAAATTCTTTATTTTAGTTCTTACTCCATTAGTGTCTATATCAACATAGTTCTTCATTGCATCTGCCAATTCTTCATAGGCAACTTTTTTCGCATCACCGTCTTTATAATCTGAGTGTTTTGGATTCCATAAGCACTCTTTAGTTAAATAAAGTTTCACAAATTTTGATGTTAATTTACAGTTCCACCTAGAGTTACCCATGGTAACTAATCGGCTTTGCGAGTTCACAGTGAAATATTCATTAACATTAAGTATACTGCTTTGAAATGAATATTTGCAAGAATTTTTACAACAAAATCACAACCAATTCAAGTTTACTCATATTTATACAATTTGTAATTGTACGACCAAGCAACAAACAAAATCAATTTTTATGACAGCTGTCACTGTCAAAATATTGGCCATAGACAATAATAGCAGATTAGTAGTTTATGTTGCCTTGAGGCAAATCCACATATCGTCGCAATGTAACAATTAAAAAATTTACAGGAGGCCTAATAAACTGAATAAAAGTTACGTTAGCGTAAGTCCGAGCGAGTCCATATTCATGATTATGTTCCATACGGCATTCTAGCAGTTTGGACAATATTTGGGGATTTTTTGTATACACAATCTGTACCAATATCTTAAAAACAAAAACTATTTCACCTAAATTGTCAAATTCGCGGTATTGAACGCCGAGCGACGATATTATTCAAAATACAATCAAATTAAACTGAGTCTGCCTATATTTCTCGTAAATAATAAATTTCGCGAAAGAACCTGATATTGAGTGAATTATGGATCTAATTACTGTGCAATATGCTTTAAAACCAAATTCAACATCACTTCACCTTTGGCTTAGATGTAAACATAAAATCAGATAACATTCTTATGACTAAATTTAATCCAAAAGATGATAATAAATATTAGTATAAGCTTTCCCAACACCTCTTATCCTAGATGTTTTCAAGTACGCTATGTGGATCTGCAACATACCCTGACGCTTTCCATTCTAATACTGAGGTCATCTTTTTGCCGACAAATATTGATAAGGCGACACTGTTTTTTCTTGTCTTTCAGTTTTCGGCATAGATTTTTTATATATAATACCGTTTTCAGTAACACGAGGGGGGATGATGGAAAAGTAAAAGAAAACAAATTGTATATTTGGTCAATTATTATTGATATATTATTATTTCAATAGAATAGATTTAATTTATTTATTATCATGCAATATTACAGAAGTATGGCACTGGACTGTATGCATTTTACATAATCATCATCGACACAATAATAAAAGAGCACAATATTAATGTTTGACAAAATATTGCATTACAAGTTTATCTTTTGTTTTATTTACAAAATTTAAGGTAAATTATTTTCATAGTCAATGTTGCAGTAGTTATTACAATAATAATAATAACAAATTAAATTTATAAATAACACAATTCAGCACAATAAATTTAATTCAACATTTAATCACAACTTATATATCATTTTAATAATTTAATTCTTTCATAGACACACAATGTGGATACAGGGAAAATAAAACAAAACAAAATATTGCTTATGGGTTATGGGTGATTCCACACTGAGCAATTGAATGGTGGAAACAAATATTCTTTCTCTCCTTTTTTCTCTCTGTCGATATAGACAAGAAAAGAGAAGGGATACAATTATTTTCTTTCATATATCTTTTCTATATAGACAAAGAAAAGATAAGAGAGACTGATCATTATTGTTTGCATCAATTATTAGCTCAGTGTAGACTTGGTTTTTGTAAAACTTGTGCTGCTGCAGAAAGTATTTGAAAATTTGTGCAAAGAAACGCAAATGGTTTAAGTTTGACTATTTTTCCCTCAGTTTATCTCAATTTTTCCCAAAATAAAGGTTGCATTGTAAAGAATCATATTTTTTAAGAACAGAGCCCCTAGACAAACATGCACTTGGCGATCGACTACAAACGAATTTTCGCCTATAACTGCAACAATAACGCATAATTATATGGTACATGTAGGTAGATTGTCGAAAAGTTCGCCAGTAGCCGATCGCTAAGTACGAATTGTCTACGGGCTCTGATCAGACAGACTAAGACATAGTATATAAGTAACAACATGGTATGTAGTAAAATTAGTTTGACAATGACTTTGTAAAACAGTAAAACATTAACCATTTGCTTTTCTTTACATAAATTAGTATGGAGTTTTACAAAAAAAAAAAAACATAAACTTAGTGTTTAAAAATACTATGTTAGAAAATAATGAACCAAAATTATGTAAAATTACATCATTATCTGCTTTCAAATATTAAATTAAAATATAATCTATATATGCAAGCATTTTATGAAAGTAATTAGTGGTGGACATTATACAAGCGATCAAAAAAGTTGGATTACTTTAAATCTTGATTCATTACGAAATTGGACTGGATTTATTCATATTTAAGCCAGTTTAATGTGTGCTTTTTGAACAGTGTGGAAAATATATATTTTTTTTAAATATTAAGAGAGAGCGAATTCTGAAGATGTATATTAACTTTCCGTATTTTTGTTTTCAACTAAGTACAAAAATAATGCACACTGTAAATTTCATAGATAATTGTAATACTAATAATAATATACATATCAATTAATGTCATAACTCTCATAGAAAATTACACATTTTTATTATTTGTTAGTAAAACTAAATTTTCAAATTTTTCATCACTTTGATTACTTAAATTGAAGTCTGCTAAATAACTGAATAATTTTTTCTATCATTGGTATACAAAAAGACAATATTTTTTTTTTTAAATATCTGTCGAGTGAAAATTAAACAAAATGTCTTTACTGAAAATAGTTGTTTGTTTTGTATATTGTGAAACACAATATGTTAATAAGATGAAATATATCGTAAGAAAATAAATACACTTAAGCAATGCAGATTTACTTTTAAATTTGTTGTTCTTTTTAAGTTTATTTTATATGATGGCTAAAAATGTTTATAGTTATTTTATTGTTAACATATATCTGACAGCAAACTTGAGCCAGTCTCTCGCTCTCTTCCCCGTTGACTCTTTTTGTGGTGTCTATAGGAGCTTTTATGTTTTAGGTTTTCTGCGGATATTCAGATGTGTATGGGAGGGATGACTGGCCTGAGTCAATCGATATAATCTGTGGTGCGGGCGTCGGGCGCATCAAAACCTCTTTCTATATTTCATTAATTATCTTTTATATACATGTTGTACCTGTCGGTACATTTATATGTAAAATAAATAAAAATATTTTGTGTTTTTAAAGTATTTTTATACTATACTAATACAAGAGCATGTCATTTTTATTTAGGGAACATTAAAATAGTTATTATTTTTCAGCTAGAAATGACTAATATTCTGATTAATTTTTATTATTGATAAGACTTAATTAATTAAACTAAAAAATAATTAATATATTTACAATTTTGTGCATTTAATAATTACATATTATTCAAATAATAATATTGTACAATCATTATTACAAACAAAAAAAAACTGTCCTATTTACAATGTTACAGCGCATACAATACACACTCATTATTTAGGGAGATAATTTATATATTTTTTATAATAGTAGTTTTATTATTTACAAAATAACATATTTATTTTACACAATATCTGTGTGACTATCACAAAAAAGCAAAACTTAATTTCTTTGTACCGTAGGATGGGATCTAGCTCAATATTATATTCAATAAAAGAATGTAACATTTCAAGAATAGACAATAAAGACAAGAAGAACTTTTAAACATTGTTTAGCATTTATTTAAAAAGTTTCGGAATATACAAATTCAAAATAAAATAAAATGTAATTTAAATAAACAAATAAATAAGATGACGATGATAATAATATATATACATTATGTTTATTCATTTCAGAAATATACAAAAATATACCTAATAACTATAGTTTCACAAAATATTGTAATGCATTAAAATTACAGAATTTTCAAGCCCAATTTATAAATACCAGGAAGTTCCCATGTATGAAGATATTGTAATAGAGTAAAAATTTATGATATATAGTGGGCATTTTACACAAGACTGTGAGCTGTAAAATCATTGACTATTCATGATGAATTCGATATATATCGACTGTGCTCCGGACAACGACTTAAAAGCACATTAGAAAAATTTAATAGTAACAATATATTTATTAATGAAATTCCTTTCTCTGAGTTTTCTATTCTGCAAAGTGTAATTTATATATGGTCTTTAGTTGAGTCTAACTTTGATTGATTTTCAGTACTTACTTTTGTTAAAAGTGTTAGGTTACTTCTGAGCCTGCGGCTTTTCAGACTGGAGGCCCCGGGATGGGAGCCCGTGGCATTTTGACAGCCCTGCCAGCCTATAGTTACACCACTGGTAAAAATCATCATCCAGAATTTAAAGATATACAACAAAATTAATGGCAAAGTAAAAAAAAGAAAAAAAAAGTGATTTTAATGACAAGAAAACAGCACGTTAGCAACAAGATACAAAATTTGATGATATTTCAAAGGCAAGAAAATATTTAAGAGAGAATTGTCTTTATTAAAAACAACGACAATAAAGTTATAAAGATGGGAACTGCCTGTTTGACATTGGGTAAAATTATTTATGTTGATAAATATTAATCACTTTTAAGACAAAATATTTTGTTTTAGAGCTAATTCATCTCGTAAAGATATTATTATTGACAATATATTATTACATAATGAATATATATATTTAATTTCACTACAAAAATATTTTAAAAACTTTCAAGACCCGTAAAACCCTCTTCATACATTGGTAGGTACGATTAATATCAACAATCTATTTAATATAATACATAATTATGTCTTTTTGGATGTTTTCCCGGAGTGAACCTTTGTTGAGGTGTGCTTATGACAATACTATTAATTTATTTTGATTAAACATAGACACTATTTCTCATTAAATTCTTAGCACAGATGTGAACAGAAATGTTCACTGTCGATGAACAGCTTTGGTCCTTTCACTTTAAAATAATGTGAAAGATATTATAATTTCAAAACATCTTAATTGTAATTTTGAGATGTTACCAGCCATCTCGAAAATTGACCAATTCACTCAAAACTTTGTGATTCATTGAGAGTTAAGTATCTCACTGTACCATTACGTATTCAGACACTAAAAAAATCCAATTTAGAACTTTATAACACGTTAATTTGGAGTATATTATTATTTTAGAATTTGAATCATTCAAAAAACGTATTAAGCATTATTGAAAGAATGTTTTTAGTGGACAGATTTATATCACTTTACAAGCAATATCATTTTAATTTAGTATGTTACAAAAATATTTGTATTTTATATAATACATATTTATTAATTGTTTAAATTCTTATAATCATAAGACAATTTATAATTACTTTCAAAAAGTTTTAAGATAGGAATATATATATAATTTATTATTCTTTAGTTTAAAAACAATCATGTATTCGGTATTGTATTATTATACATAGATATTATAAAAATATATTCAATTACATTCTTGAATCTAGAATCAGATGAAAGCTGTTCAAACATATTTGTAAGTATAATATTGTTACTATTAATTGTGAGAGGAACTGACAAAAATAGCGAAAAATCAAAGAACTTTATAGTATAGAATAGGCACGCAATACAATTTTTTTTCAGAAAACATGTTATAAAACGTTTTTTGTTTTAATCTACAACATTAAGATAGTAACAGTCTCCTTCACTCTTAGTATGAAAGTATTGTACATCTTATATCGATTTTCCAGTTCCACAATTCAACAAGTTGAAATTTTTGAAAATTTTGATTAAATTGGTAATAGATGTAATCAACTCCACTCTATCAATTCCACAAACAAATATCTATAAAAATTCATAGTTCCCTTTATATATTAATGTAGGTACCAATTTTCTATTCCACAAATGAACATTTTGAATTGTTCAACAAAACAAAACAAAGACAACATAATGCCTTTAACAGTGCGATTATTATTTAGTATATTTCACTTTCTGTTGTGTTATCAAAGCATAATATAAATATACTAATATTTAAAAAAATGACGATTTCTCAAGTTAATGACATTTTGATTTGTTGAAGGAACTAGACAGTCGATATATCCGACAAAGTCATTGAAGAAAATTTTTAGAGCTGTTTAAAATTGATTCATATGAAATTAGTTTCTTTTATTTATTTATTTATTTTATTCTTCATTGTACATTGGTTACAATATTACAGAATAAAACAGTGTCATATAAATATCAGTTATACAATTCAATGTACAGAGGGCGAGTTTATCGCTTAGATGCGATGTCTTCCAACTAACCCGGTTTATTGTTTATTGGCTGGATTATCAATTTTTCTCTTGAATTTCTACTCTATACTACATTGATCTTTGCAAAAAATAATCATGTTTAAAAATAAACAAAACATCCTCATTATTTCTCGAAGAAATAAAATTGTATTAACATACCTAATGATTATGAAAATAAATAATATATCACAAAATAATCTTGAAATATTAATGTAAGTTCATAACTTCAAAAAACAAACTGTTGTTAATCCGTTTCTTAATTACGTTCTGATTATACTTTTAACAGTAGAGAAGTACGCAATAAGAAATTCATGTTGATGGGCACAAAGCCTAACAAATTATATATTTGGAAATGTGCAATTATGTTTGATGAATAAAAAATTAAACAGTTCTACCTTCTTCAAATATTTAAACGTATCAACTCTTTCACTACTGAATTAAATTGGAAGGTCCCCGAATTTTTATTCCACTATGGTTATTTTTAAAATATGGATACTTAAAACAAACGATAGCCGATAGCCCGTATTTTAATTTTATATTCAAATGTCGTAAGTGTGGAGATTGCGGTTGAAAAATAAAGTCCAAAGTTGGGAAATAAATAACACAACAATTAGTGCCTCAACAAAAAAATATTTATTCCACAACCAACCTTTTTAAATAATTTCAGCATGAATTTTAAATTTCCTTCTAATTAGATGGATTTTAATAAATAAAACTATTCATGTGCCTGTACGGGACCATTGGTAAGCAGAGGGTTAATAATTAAAGTAGCGATCGCCATTCCATAGTAAAACGGGAAAAAATTGCAAATGGGGAACATGCATGTGTGAGGAATATGAATAAATGTTATCAATTCATATTAATAAATATACGCTGATCACGAATATCCTAATAAGAAACGATAAAATAAAACTTTTCATTCATTATTTTCATTTTAAAAATCCATACTTTCTGTTATTGAATTAGTCCGGTGTGACGTCGCTAGGCGCTATTTTGTATTGCCACACATTTCACTCCTAGTACTGTTTGTAGCGCCTGATATTGTCAAACACTGCTCCGCCACGAGTGAACCTTTTTGCGGCGAAGTCCAAAAATTGCTTTTTTAAATGGTGATAAAAACCTTAAAAATGCACATTTAAAAATATAAGAAGCACCATAATTTTTCTAATTTTCTGTACTATTTTTTGGGTTGAATTTTTTTTTGTGAAAGTTCCCCATTGTATAAATATTTCACAAAATGGAAAAATGCAAAAAATTGAGAAATGATTGGAAAGTTATTCTGTTTTCAATGAAGATAAAATTACTTCTTTGTTATTTGTTATATTTGCAATGCAATTCATTTTAACAGCATTTCTTCACCTTATACTGAATAAATATTAAATGGTTTGGTATAAAATTTAACAAATCTTTTTGTCGTAAAAATATCTGCATTAATTTTTTCTGTTATTTATCACACAAATTCCATAGAGTTAGATTGTTTTGAAAACTGCAGTCTTATAGATACAACTTAATACAAAAAATATTTCTGTGTACCTAGTTAAAAGGTGTCATTTTGGATTTATCAGAATTCGATACCAAACTATTTGCATTACACCAGAAAAAAGAAAAGTTCCAAAGAGATCTGAAGTATTTGCTATATAAATTCTATACAAATGATATTAAAAATAATATAAACATATCTATATAATTACAATAATAATATGTACAGCTATTTTACAAGTCACAATATTTCTTCTCATTCCGAGTTCTTCATAAATACATAGGTACTTATTACAAACAAATCAGTTCCAACAAGCTATCAAAATAATGCCCATTTTATCATTATAAATTACCAATTATATAAAAATAAATTATATAGTTAATGGTTTAAGAAACACTGTTCTCCAATCAATTGCAATGTAAAATCATTCATATGAACGACAGTTTAATTAAAATTTTGAGTTGGATGTTTTCAAATGCTATTACCAATGCCAAAATCTCATCTCTTGTGTGAGTAAATAGTAAACAAATAGCATATTTTAAATATATTTTACTGTTATATAAATTTTAAAATATTTTATTGTGTATTTTACAAAAGCTGATGAAAAATCATTTGGGCACTTGTAATAACAAAACGAAAATACCTCTATATTATTTAGACTTTATATTATTTTTAACACAACATTTGGTTAATTTATTTCTGTTACTTTTACCTATCAACACTTAAGATTTTGTCTATGAATTTTTGTCCTGCTAATCTATTTATTCTATGGACATTTCATAACCCATAAACAAGAAAACAGAAAACTTCTGAATGCTTCTTTTTTCTTTGCACAACTTATTTACTTTAAATAATTGATTTACTTAAATATATCACACAAAAATAAAACACTTTTAAACACTGGTATCTACTATGTAAAACTAAACAATAATATTTTTAATAACACGTAAGTCAGTTTGAAAAATAAATAACTAAGATTATAATTTTTTCCTCCCTACTAAGATTATTATTAGTCTATCAACAACAAAGACAACATCTTCTCAACTCCATTATTTTAAATAATATATTTAATATTTACACAGCAATCAATTATAATAATAATAATAAAAAAATCATTCCTGTAGATATCTTATTTTTTGGTCAATTTAACTATAATGTTTATATATATTTTCAATGTTCTCGTTTATTCACAATAGACACAGGCGGACTTCGATCATTGTTAACAATTCCTACGATTGGATTTTCTTCCGGTATCCTTAATCTTTCGGAAGCTGTGTGACACGATGATGATAGTTTGTCCGTATTATTCGCGTATTTAATATTATTTTCGTGAGGTACCACATCTGGTGATGAGGACGTTGATCCTAGACTAGAGAGACTTGACGGGGGGTCTGTCGTACAAGCGTTACCACCCTCGGTATCTTCTTCTCCTGATTTTTGGTTTTCCGGTTTGTTTCCTTCAGCCAAATGTATCCAATGTTCTCTGTTGTCCCGAACTCGCTCCACCATAGGCTCTAGACTTGTTGATAGAAGAGCGAACGCCTGAAAAAATTTAAAAATATACATAGTAAACTTAATTGCAAAAAAATATTTTTTTATTTGGCATTGACATTGTAGAAGTTTAAAAACATTATAATGGAACATTATTACTTCATCCTATCATTTATTTAATTCTGTGGACCCCTTTTAAAAGCTCCGTTAAGCATAAAACAAAATAATAGTGGTATTGCTATAGTTTTTAAGACTCCAAACTTTCATCATATTGGATAAAAGTATAGGTAAAAGATATAAAAGCTGTGAACACTTAATTACAGAAATGGAAGCACATTGTACAGATGAGAGAAAAATTTCAAGTTAAATTTTATTTGAATGCCGTAAAAATTACCTCGTAAATGGGTAGACAGATGGAGTCAATGAAGCCAACTTGCATCATTGGTAACTGGTCTTCTTTCTCCCTATTCATTATGTCCTGGAAACATATAACAAGAACATTAATAAAAAAACACTTACATCTTCCATGTCCCAGTGATTAATTGAGGCTCATTTATATTACATTTATTTTATTACAATATGCTTGTGTAAAGATATCATATAAAAAATCATAATTTAGAAAATTTGAAAAGACAATTGGAGGTAGTCAGTAGCCTGATGGTAAAATCTCAGACTTTAAATCTAGAGATCTTAGGTTCAATTTTTCCCATTGTCGACTCACTCTGCCTTCATGATACAAGTAATTACATATTATGAGGGTATTTTAGGTATATTTTAAAGTCAGATTCATCTTTTTAAAAAACAACAGGACTGCCTTTACTAAAACAATATCTTACTATTGGTGTAATCTTAAGTTCATGTCTCTCAATATCTCCTTGTTGAAAGAATTCCCTAGTGACAAGGCTGGCTACCCTCTCCTCAACTGGCCAGGGTTTGCTGATGGCCGCCAGGTCACATACTGTCATGATCATGGCACGTAACAGAGAGCGGCTCTCCTCACTCGACCAAATCTCAGGATCACACTTTGTTTCTTCTTGTGTTACCAATTTTAAAAATGCGCCACGCTTTCTGTAAACAAAAAAAAAGAAGAAGTTATTAAATCACACTAAAATTATGTTAATGAACTCACTTTTACCATTACTTCCTTCTTTGTTTTGAATCACAACTGGTGACATGTGATATGCAAGAATTTTTAATCTTTTTCTCTGTCATCCACTTTCTAATGCTACTCTTGGAATCATAGGGCAGAAACAAACATGGTCCACTCAGAGCCCTAATTAGGTGACCCTTTCTTATGACATTTCCAGTGCTCTGATGTTCCAGCCTGGCCCACTGTCCTTCCCGTATTACAGAGACAACAGATCTTTGCTGACTGAATCCACATATTGGTAGCATCACAATTATGATTTCCTTACCTGAAGTAAACAGCCAGGTCTGTACTAAGAATTGCATCTTCTAAGACTTTGATAACTCTCTCGTAGTCCTCTGGGGAGAGGTTTAGCAAGATCTGGTTCCCGGGAGAGTTGAGGATCATGAGGCATTGATCAAAATGGTGGTGCTCCATTGTGGATGTAGAGTATAATTGTGCTAGGGGGGAGGATGCCCTAAAAAAAGGAAAACAATTATAAAAATGTATTCATGTTGCGTATTGAGACTTTTTTTCTTACAAATGTTCTTTTCTTTGAAGTAAATGTTTTGAAACAAACTAGTTTTTTAAAGATTGAAATTGAGAGTTGTGCATCTTCGATTGAATTTTTTTAGAAAAATATAAAAATTGCACAATTCCGAATTTTTCCTCTTACCTTACTCAGTGTCCAGTTATTTGCATAACTGGAGATATTTTCAATTTATCAGTTGCTGTGAAATTGGCAAGATATCAATTGAAGAGGGACCAATTCGTCAACAGTAAAAAATTAGACTTTTTAATCTATGGCATATGAGTATTACTTACTTGATTTGAAATGAATTGTTGGTCCCACGATGGTCCAGATCATGGCATAGACACCCAATCATTAGAGCTAAGCATTCTATTTCGCCAAATATCTTCCACCACTGTGTTGCCTGAAAAGAAAAATATTTAAAGGTTTTTTTTCAAAGATATAGTTAATATCTTGTGTAATTAAATGTATTAGTTATGTAGATGGATATTATTATGGAGATGGCTCTGTGAGGAGGAAGATGATAGAATGTTTTAACCAGACTTATTCTGAAAATACAAATTTAATTTAATGTTTATTTTATAATTTAATTTAATTTTTAGTCATTGTAGTTAAAGTTTTTTTAGTCATTGTAGTCAATTTGTAGTCATTAAGTTTTCATTGTTTTGTATCTTGTAAAATTGTCCACTTGTAATACTGGCAATATTTTTTTGTAATCAAAGGCAATGATGCCGTAAATAAATAAATAAATAAATAAATAAATAAAAATAAAATAAATAAAGTAAGACAATTAACATCTACAATTCAGATAGGAGGAATGCCATGTATCCTGAATATCTTATTTTTTATTGGCGAGGAGTGGACAATGTGCATATTTATTACTTGCAACTCTTCCGCTGGCTACTCCACTTGTGGGATATGCCATGATGGTATAGTAAAAGTAGTAGTAGAAGTAGTATATATGTGTCAGACTTACAGTTAATATAGAGAACATCATTTGCGCTACATTGAATGCGTGTCGCCAGTTGTGATAAGTGACATTTCTGTAATTCTTCTTGACGCTGAGTAGCCATCTACATAACACGGAGTATTCTATGTGGAACCTCTCCACAAAATCCAAATCCAGAAACATTCTGAGACATGCTGTTAATGTGTCGTCATCTGTTAGGTCAATGTCATCAAACGCCAGGTCGTGGAGTTGGAAGTGTGCTGATGATGGAACTCGGAGAGTCTATAAATGAAAAAAAAAAATTAATATAATGTTAGTGGGTTATTTATGAAACAATCAAAACACTGTTATAATTTCCACCACATTTATTCAAACTCTAACGTTTTCGCCCACTTCAATGGGCATTCTCAAGAGTACTCAATAAATGTGGTGGAAATTATAACAGTGTTTTGATTGTTTCATAAATATTGAATATGAATTTTCACAGTGTGAACACAAACACCCTTCAACAATTGATTAGTGGGTTATTGTTGTCAAAATGAATATTCAAAGAAATAAAATAGAAACACATTTATAATTTTCGCTATGATAATGCATTTAATTAATATATGATTTAATATTTATAGGCTTATTGCCAAGAGCTTTCACCTTGCAGCATCTTCAGAGCAAGGGTTACACATAATTATTTTAATTTTAATTAAATCTTGCTCCAAAGATTAAATAAAAAAACTCATCATAGTTTATGATACTTTATATTTTTTTTAAATAAAGATATATTTGGGTTTTTGTTATACACCCAAATACAACCTTATACACCTTTCACAGTAAGCTATTAAAAGCTTGTGTCGTGAAAGGGAAGTTTGCCGGCACGTGGTATCGAACCCCGGACCCTTTGTTCACGAGGTCGAGACTCTATCTCCAGACAACCGACAAACTCAAATCATTTTACCTATTTACATTAATTAATTAATTATTTACATTTTTAATTTTTGACATTTAATTCTTCATAAAATGTTTTACAATTTAAATTCAGTATTACAGTGTTTTTTTTTTTATCAAATGACATTCTTACAAAATAAAGACATGATTATTTTATAACACAAACCACTTGTAAACATTTTGTAAATAACATTAAGCGGTTTTACTTAGAATTACTATCTCAATATTATTCTTGTGGTGAGCCACACAATGTAATGATAACATTATTATTTATCCTTACAAACCAAACTGGTTATAAGACAATGTCAGAATGAGTATTATGATAAATAAATAAATATTATAATAATTTTTGGGTAAATTGTGCAACGTAATTAATTATTCTGGTAGCTTTTGTTTTGAGCATGTCCAATGACTAGAGACCTGTAGGCCTAGTCAAAACACATTTTAGCGTTACTTTTCGTTGAATGTAATTAGAATGTGTCAATTTTCATTGCTACTTGTGTATTTTAGCTACGCAAATTGACACGTTCTCGCAACGTCGTCTACATTTGAATGAAAACAAAACGAAAATGTTACGCTAAAATGTGTTTTGACTACGGGCTCTGAATTTTTCGCGTTTGTGATAAACCCAATGTTATTCGCGAATTTTCACGTTTTAGAAAAATAGCACTGAAATTTGACTCCTTACGACATTTTCGCACACCCATTTACCCAAAAGAGTGTCATTTTTGATAATTTTTAGTAAGTTAAGTAATTTTTCCAACTATTAAGAATGTTCGTTATGTAAATTATTTAAGCATATTATTGTTTACAGTGCAAATAGAACTTACCATTTTAAATCTTTTGTTGATTTCTCTTAATTTATATTTCTTGCTAATAAAAGTACATTTTTTAGGAATCATACTATTTTACTAGAAAAATAACGCCTATTTCTAGAAAATAACGACACTTTTCTAAAAAAAAAAAATAACACCGCTATTCTTAAAAAATAGCACCGATTTTCCAAACAAATACCACCGAAAATTCAGGTCTCTACCAATGACAGTTGGATTTAAAGAGCATTGTTCTTTTGACCTCAAGGTTTTCGACGAGTCTTTTTGGCAATAATAAAAATAATAAAATAAAATAATCTTTATTGTGAAATAAACAATATAACACAAATGGCGGGTTTATTGCCTTTAGGCAATTTCTACCAACCAACCAAAAGTGAGAGAGATACAAGACACAATTAAAATTGATGTACACATCCAAGTACACAAAAGAAAAAAAAAAAAGACGTAATAAAAACAAGTAAAATATATATAGGTACATACAACCAAAGAAGGCATAAGCACCAAAAACAAAAAAGCATAACAAAATAATATAAATAGATCAAACACAAATACACACATACATACACACACACATACATATACACATATACATACATATATATACATATATATATATTCATATATAGGGGTGAGGGGAGGGAGGGGAAGGGATATGGCAATACACCGTTCATATCGCAACAGCATAAGAATATTTTGAGGAAAGATGTGTCTCGATTAGTAGAGAAACACTCAGAATGGTGAGAGCATGTTTGTTAAATTTATGAATAAAGATAATCTGCGTATTATATAAATATCTTAAATTGTTTAGTTAGTTTTGTTGTATTTTACGATGACATACAAATAAATAAATAAATAGGTACTCACTCTTAATCTTTGGGCATCATCCATTGAAGCAGATGCATGGTAACTAAGCACCTGAAAATATAAAAATAAGAATAAATACATAGATAGGTAAAATATAACAGATGCATCATTTTGTAGCAGATATATCATTTTGTAGCACATCATATCATCATTTTGTAGCAGGTATAACATCTTTTTGTAGCAGGTGTCTCAATATTTTGTAGCAGGAATTTCATCATTTTGTATCAGGAATCTCATCATTCTGTAGCAGGTATATCATCATTTTGTAGAAGGTATCTCATCATTTTGTAGCAGGAATCTCATCATTCTGTAGCAGGTATATCATCATTTTGTAGCAAGTATATCATCATTTTGTAGCAGATATATCATCATTTTGTAGCACATCATATCGTAATTTTGTAGCAGGTATCTCATCATTTTGTAGCAGGTATAACATCATTTTTTAGCAGGTATAACATCATTTTGTAGCAGGTATAACATCATTTTGTAGCAGGTATATTTTGTGAAACATTTTGTAACATAAATGTTTATAATTTTATTTTAAGACTTGAAAAATGTTGTAATGTATTATTTTTATCGTATTGTATCTCAATATGTATATTTAAAACAAAAATGGAGTGCTCTTTCTCTATATACGAGATATATCTATCTATTAGGGAAGTAGAATACTGTAATGCTGATTTCAATTGTATATATTAATTTTGTAAATTAAAATGAATAAGAAATCTAGAAAAAATTTAGATACTTACATCCAAGGTAACGCTTTGTTTAGCCATCGCCGTGATGGCTTTCTCATACATGTGTGTGTTGTGGATGCCCATGCCACAGAATATGGCAAAAGCTTCCACAAAATTCTCGTCATTCTTTGTGAAGAGGAGACCGTCAAACTTGTTTATTAACTGAAAACAAATTAAAATGAATTATTTAAACAATATTCGAGATGATTATGTAGTTGTTGTTTTCGGACGTCCTCACTTCTTCACACAACCTCTTTCAGATAAATACTCTCTCTTCGTCATCCATTCTGTTCACATGTCCTTGCCATCGTAACTTATTAACGAGCACTCTATCCACAACACTCTTCTCGGGTCCATCCGCTCATTCTCTTGATTGAATTCATTGGTTCCATAACACATAAATAAGTATATTTTTTGGAAATAAAATTGGTATACAGGGTACAATGAGTGAATGATAATGATCCTTATAATAATTATAACAGATTTTCCTGGATTACGAGATTCCGTGTTCAATTCCTCCAATTTTTTTTTTTTTTTTTTTTTTTTTTTTTTTTTTTTTTTTTTTTTTTTTTTTTTTTTTTTTTTTTTTTTTTTTTTTTAAAAAAAAGATACATCTGGGTTTTGGATATAAACCCAAATACAACCTTATACACCTTTCACAGTAAACTACTAAAAGCTTGTGTCGTGAAAGGGGAGTTTGCCAATTGTTAATCTATTTCATTTTTACGACACAAATTTAATATTTTGCTGGCTGAAGTATCTTTTTTTTAAAAGTCTTCTTAAAAGAGAATCTTTGAGGTTGTTGAAATTGAATTAAGTAAAAAAGAACCAGTTATTATTTTTACATACCTGGATAACACCAATGATTTGTCCTGAGGAGTTCTTGATGGCCATACACAGGATGGTCGAGTGCTTGAAGCCCGTACCTTCGTCAACTGAAGGATCAAACCTCTCATCATCATAAGCATTTGGAATGTTGACCGTCTGAAAACATAAACAATATAAAAATGTATTTAAGTAATAAAACATTGCTTGACAGAGTTAAGAATGTGGATATTACAAGAATGAGCGAATGCAAGAGGAGTGTTGTGGATAGAATGCATGTTAATAAGTAACAATGGTTTGGACATGTGGAATGAATGAATGAAGAATGAATGAAAAAGAGGATATAGCTATCTGAAAGAGGGCATGTGAGGAATAATTTGAGAACATATTGTTTATGAAAAGACATAGTGTTTAAGCAACAACACGTCATGTAATAGCATCAGTTTGACAATTACTTTATAAGTCGAAACCAGGTCACTGCTCATTAAAGTCTTTTAAGTAAAACTATGACCAATTGTGTTTCTTTTCAATATACAAATTAATAAAGTTAGAACGAGTTATAAAATAAGCATATTTTATTTGTTACTTTACCTCCCCAGTCGTGGCGACATATCCTGTGATACCAATGTTGATCGGGAACCTGCTTTCAAATGGACTAGTTCTAGCATCAGACTCGTCTCTGGTCAAATCATTTGCCTCAAAGTCAAAAACGCGGGAAAAACTACCTTTGGACGCTTCATGAACTAACAGAACCTGAAATTTTATAAAACAAGCAGAAAAAATAATTACTAAGTACTTTCAACAAATGAGTTGAATGATACACTAACTTGTTGGTAATTTTTTAGTCTGTTTTGTTAATTTATATATTGCAAACTAGTTTTATACCTGGTTTTGCTAAGGAAATTAATTTTATTTATTTATGTAATTATTAATTTAACTACTACAAAAATCAATATACCATATAGAACATATCAACAATATGACAACCAATTGGGCCTTGATTTAATTTAACAGAATAATGAACACTTATAAATTGGACATTACATTGTATACTTATTGTTGGTGATTGTATTATTGTACTAAATATATGTGTATTGTCTGTAGTGTTCCGTTGACTAAATAAATAAATAGATAAATAATTTTTTCTTAACCTATTAACATAAAACTTTATCTGAAACACCTGCCTTTTGCGGACAACTCAAAAACTTACAGAAAAATGAGAGACTTATTCTTCACCAGCTGATATAAAAAGTATATAGATGTTTTTTGTAGTATGTAAAAAAATATTAATATGACATTCTGTTCTCCCTGCCTACCTCACTTGGAATATGGCGTAAGGGTTTTGTCAAATTTTATTAATTGCGAACAAAAGAAATAAATAAAAGGATGGGTTAACTGAACTACTGAGTAATACTTTGAGTTTTATTTATTTATTTGTTCCTTATTGAACAATGATCGCATTCAAATTTTAAAATAAATTAATGAATAATTATTAGTTCATCTTACCTGCACCCTCTGGCATTGTATGAGACTCTGCGTATGGGTCAGTATCCTCAATACCATATGCTCTATTGTGCTCTGCTCTTCAAAAATCATTCTGGCCAGATCCAAAAGAACTTGGTTCCTCCGGACTTCCAACTGAGATCTCTCGTAGAGTTGAGCATTCCGCAAGCCAATGCCGCAGAATTGGAGGTAGCCAGCGAAGACGGCTTCGTCGTTCGCCGTGAAGGGGGAGTCAGTTTGCTTGTTGATTACCTGGGATTGATAAAACATATTATTATAAGGACTAATACCACCCATATTGAATGTCTTTTATCGACTAGCATGTAATCATTATGGTCCTAAGTTTGGAGATCCTTGATCTATACGATCATGTAAATTTCTACTAGTGAGGTAGCAAGCGAACTAATTGCATTTATTCTCCGCTCTGTGCTGCATTGTCTATGCTCGATAATTGACACCATTTGTCTGTGCATTGTCATCTTTCTCTTTTACCAAAATGATCGAATAAAGTAGTCGTGTAACTAAATCGCTCCGAGTTTTACTTTTAAAAACTCAGACATTTTCCCAACCCAGAGGATTTAACACACTTAGTTTAGGGGATTCTTACCTGGGCCACTCCTATGACATCTCCATTGAAGTCCTTGATTGGCATGCAGAGTAGTGTCCTAGTTCTGTATCCTGTCAGTACGTCAATATCATGATTAAACCTTTCATCCTGAAACAAACAGAATACAAGACATTAGTTGGAAGTAAGTGGTCAGCAGCCTGATAGCAGAATCTATTGCTTATGTGGTGTTCTCACTTTGGCGAATATCGCCAGGCACCAAAATATCGCCAGCCTTTTGAACCGTGTGAACAAAATGACAGCTAGTCTGAAACGATAAAAACCAGTAGAAACGATATCGTCTCGAGTTGACCACCTTCCAACATTTTCGGCCGATTGAACGATTCGCGCATGCGCAGATGTGCGCTGCGTTCGTATCTATGGTAAAAACTTTATAACCTATACATTTTATAATGTTTCCCGCTTCGTGACAGCTGTTATCTTTGTTGTTGGTTTGTGGCGTTTGTTTCCTTGATTAAAAGGCGCCATATAACATCTACTATAACATTTTCGACTAAAAATAAACACTTCGCGATCTCCATCTCGACGCCATTTTGAAAACAGTGTCAAAATCAAAGCGCATCTGACATTTCGTTTCTATATCGGTGGACTGTGTGAACATCAGAGGCCTGAGTCAACAACACACTTTCGTCTCACGTTCCCGCTCCGTTAGCGTTCGGGTGCAGACGATGTTGCAAGCAAGTGTCAATTTCGTTGCTAAGATACACAATAGTTACGAAAATTAACACTTTGGCGCACCATCGTCTGCACCCGAACGCTAGCGGAGCGGGAACGTGAGACGAAAGTGTGTTGTTGACTCAGGCCTCTGGTGTGACGATCGGGCGTACGGCGAATTTTGCTTTATCGCCTGGCGTTATATTTTGAAATTCGCCTGGCGATATTCGCCAAATGTGAACACCCCATTAGTGTGAGGGTGTCTGAGTATATTTATTTATTCTTTATTCAACATTTAAACAACCTGATCACTCGTAAACGAGTCAATGGCCTTTAAAAATAGAATAGAATAGGACCACACGACAAGGTGTGATAATGAAAAAATGCTAAGACCATACGTGGTATCCATAATAATATAGTAAACTGTGATCATTGTAATTAGTGTAAGGCACAGTTCTTAAGTATAAGGCACTGAAGATGGACTAAGTCCGAGAGGCCTCTGCCGAAAATAAATATAATAAAAGTAAACAGAACAGTAAGTAAGTAAGTAAGTAAGTAAACAGTAAGTAAAACCCAGATATATCTTTTTTTTTTAAAAAAAAAACAGTTTGTTTAAATTATTTTTTATAATATAATATATATTTATTTTATTTATTTCACATATTCACAACACAGTTGGAAAACAAGAATTAGCAAAGAACAAAACACAAAAGGGAATCAATTCATAATAATAACAATTTAAGTCAAAACATAAAATATTGGAGTGTACAGTATAGAATGTCAATGAAAAGTTTAGTACTTAATATGTCAAGAATTAAAATTGTAATAAAGGTAGGAGATATCAAATAGATAGAAGAAAAACAAATCCAAAGAAGGGAAATAAAAAACTTTGTATTTCATTTCATACAATGGTTGGTTGTAAAAAAAAAAACAAAACTCAAATAGGTACACGGTTTCGCAAAAATACAAATACATGGTTTTTACAGCAAATTTGTAACCGGATTGAAAAGAGTAGGAAATCTGTTCAACACTTGCGGGAAATGCCGTGATGGTATGAATGAATATTATTAGGTGTACAATTTATATAATCATCTGCCTTATCATAATAATGTTACGCTGGAGATAATAACATTACTATTATAATATGATGTATATAATGTATGACTGACTGACTGATGTACATACCTAATGACAAGGAATTTAATGAATGACGGCGCCTATATACGCCCCCTACTCCCACCCTGTCCAGGGATCCATCACCCATCCGACAACAAAGAAGGGAGGGGGTGCTACATCATCATTATTATTATTATTATCATCTGATGAGTTTTCACAATGTAAGCATTTTCCGCAACGAAGAGTATGAGAATAAAAAGCGGAATATTATCTGTTATCGTAGCACACTATTAGATGAAGATTATGTCATAGGATTGCTATTATACATTCCGTGGAGTTTCCGATAATGAATCGGTTTCCCACTCTTTTTTGTAGGTTTTTGAGCGTAAAATATCATAAACAGGCGGCCGGTGTTGTCGCAGAGGTATCGCTCTTACATTTGAGTCACTATAGGTCCCGGGTTCGATTTCTTATTAGATGTGAATTATGTCATACGATTGTTACTATATTCTGTGGAGTTCCCGGTAAAAAATAGGTACGTCACATGAATTTACACTACTTTTTATTGAATTCTTACCCCGTTTTTTTACTTAATGTTTCTTTATAGTACAAAATGTTGAAATAACTTTATTTCTCGGAAAGAATAGATCTTCCACTTATTCCTGTAGGTTTTTGAGCGTAAAATATCAAACATAGGCGACCAGTATGGCGCAGAGATGACGCTGTACATTTGAGCCACTAGATCCCGGGTTCGATTCCCGGACAAGGCAAAATGAAAAATAGTCTTTTTCAAATTGTTCCGAGTCTGACTGTTACATGTATGTGTGTTTAAGCTCTCTTTAAACAAATTTTGCACATCATTACAGCAGCTTTTGGTCAATGCGATGCACAAAGACACACAATCAATATACAGTTACATAATACCCACATATAAAAATCACACAACAGTAGAAAAAATGATCACCACAGAATGTTCGTAGCCTCAATCAAAGCAACAAATTCCCTGTAAGACAGAGAAAATAAGTCTCAGTGCTGAGTCAACAAATTACACAAGATCATTGCCTTTTGGTCGGAAAATTCATCGCTAAATCAGTTCTTCCATGGGTAGGATATAGAGAACAACAGATTCCCTCGCGATCTATTGTACGAGTGCGGTACATAGAATGACAATTCATTCAATATCATCGAATTATGAATTATTTCATTCAATAACTTAGAAAAATGTTTTAGCGAGAAAATTATTCTTCTCCTCTCAAGTGTATCATAACCAAAACACCCAGCGACAAATAATTTAGGTTAAAGAAATGGGTAATTTATAATGTTAGTTAATAAAATGTAGGTCTCACTTGAAAAGAAAATGTCAAAAACAAAGAGACGCCAAACCATTAAGATAATGAATGACACTTTAGAAATATTATTTTACACACACCCGTACCACCAACTTATGACTTACCTACTTAACATTATGTCTGTACTAATCTATCATTAAATGGGATTACCCTGAGATGCCCGGATACAGATAAAGTGTTTACAAATGTTATCTTTAGAGGCGCTTTATAATTATGCTCGGAGACCAGGCCATCCGAGGATCAAAATGGGAAGATCATATTACGGGACGATCACGTGTTGGGCTTATTGAACAGGAGAGCATGCATGAGGAACTGTATGACAGTGACAGAAACGAAAGGTGTGTGCAAAGATAGAAGATCCTTTCTGCCAACCCCACGAGGGAAGCGGCGTGATGGTATGTTTGTTGTATAATTACTAATATCGTTAAGTTCCCCAAAAATCTGTAGCAGACCAATCGTTTCTGGATGATTTAGGTATCAACATTGCACAATTGATGTATTTTTTTCAAAATTTCTAACCTAATAAATATTTACATAATACAGAAACATTATTCATTTTATTTGATTTTATGACTACATTAATTGTAATAAGACTGATTTTGGACGTGATAGTAAATTAAAATTTATTTCAGTAATCCTGCATACATCGATATTATTATTATTGGAAAACATTAACGTGTCGTTTACGTGCCAGTGCACCTCAAGGACACTGTACAATTCATCAATTCTAGGACATTAGATCCACGCCATATTATAAATATAGATAAATAAATAGATTAAATGATAATCTCGGATGCATAAATGCACAAATAATGTCGATCAATTTTAAATAGGTACCTCTTTATCTTTACAATATTCTTCCATATTATACGAAGTATGTTTGAAGAACTACATTATTATTAGAATGCTACAAACATAGAAACAGACACACTTACATGCTTACATCTTAATTTTTATACAAGTAAAAATTAACGCGTTTCATCCGCAACCATTTAGAGGTTTATTTTCTTCAAATTAAAAAGCTTTCAAGAAAGATTTATTATCACTGCAGTAGGTGATATTATTATAATGAGCTTAAAAAATACTTAAAGCTCTCATTTGTAGAATCATGATAATAAATATGGTCACTACCATCTGGTCTGTGTAGTGTAATAATATGTATCAGCCCCCAACTTAAAAGCTCTATTCAAATTTGAGGGGATGTGCTTAAAGTTTCCTTAGGTATATTTAATTAGTTTTAGAGCTTACTTTTGGACAGAGGCCTTTCTTTTGGTTTTTCATCATCTTCAAACAGAAATCATCACTTCGTTTTACTTCAGTTTTTATTTCTTTCATTCATTCTTTGATACTTTGAGTGACGCAATGGTAACAACTGTCATGTCACTCATTGTTGGTTATACATAATAAATAAATAAATAAATAAATAACATCGTGGCATTTCTTTCAAGCGGGGTATCCAGTAAATTAACGGCATGTAATAAACATGTAAGTTATCCAATCCTAAATAATCGAATCTTCATTGGAAATTAATAAATGCGTTCAATGATTGTTCGAGATTTTATTTATTTAAGTAGTGAAAAACACATTGAAAAATTTAATTCATGTAAAAACAATATTATTTTTATCCATAAAAAACACACGATGTTAATTATATCAGTAATAATTGAAGCAGGAATAATTGAAAATTTTGGTGAATGTACCATGAATAAAGTGCAACTATACCAGCCTAAGTCGGTTCGTAAACTTCGGGACACCATTCATTAAGAAAATTCTAGATAGGTACACAAATGTCACGATATCTTCTACAAGTGAGATAGCCATAGGATTATGGGAAACAAAGAGTTAAACACAATAAATATTAACATTACAAATTTCATCGATAAATAAACCAATCAAGGTCCCGCGAATTACCTGATAAATATTAATTGTATTTTTACAGAACACATTATATTTTCTTAATATTAAAAACAATAACATGTACTTATATTTAAAAGAAATGAACACCTACAAGTTACGAATTTACAACAAAGAAGCTATTTTTTTTAATTCATATTGATTTGATACAAAGGAATAAATATAAACGCTTCACGCAAATCTAAAAGATGCCCTCCTTTTACACAATGCAAACATAATATCAATTATTAGTAAAGGGATATAAATAAAATTCCAAGAATACTTCTAGCGCTACCTATATTACGTTCTTCAGTAATAATAATGAGAATAATTTCCATTAAATAAATAACTTCAAATACATTTGTTTCAAGATCTTTGAAAGCTATAATATAATAATATTTGTTCTGACTTCAACAATCATTTGCTCGATCTATGACCGAGATGATAGTTTTGAATAAAATCTAATTACTAAAACCCGTGATTAAAACGAGGCTTTTCAGCGTGAAGCTTATTTCTTAAACTCAATATTTTATTTGACTAAAATAACTGTTCATTCAGTAAACTATTCTGGATGCCCAGGCGTCTTTCCATCGTTTTGGGGGTCTTTCAGGTAGTCTATGTAGGACAATATTTGGGCTTCTGGTACTGCTCATCCTTTGGACGAGTTCGTAATAAAATTTTCACCGTTTACTTCTCCATCTAACAGCATCTTGAACCTCACACATTTCTTGGATTGGAGTATTTCTGATACGGCATTGTTGATTTTTTTTTTGGTAATGACTCGCAAAGTTCATATCTCTGTGGTTTGTAATATGCTTTCAATTTTGGTTGTTTCTATGCCATGAATATTGGGCGTACACATTTCCCATAGATGCAAACCTTGTTATTCTCATGTCTTTGTTCCTCCAGATATCGACTCTTAAACAGCCTACAACAGCTGCGAATTTATCTACCAAAATATGTTTTGTATTTATTTATTTATTTAATTTAATATGGTACACAAAAGATGAAAGACATGTAAAATACAAATATGTAAGCAATAATAACATTCCAACTGTCTTACATCCAAAAAGTGCACATTTCAGCAATAACATACAAAATAAACACAGAAAAAGTCACAATCTCGCGCACAAATACGACCACAACCAACAATATAAGTTTATTATTTTTATTAATCTAATATTATATAAATAACTAGCTGACCCGGCCAACGTTATTTCGCCATACACATTAATTTTAGATTGCTAATATCACTATTTAAAAATAGGGGTTGATGGTAGAAGAGTGAAAATTTAGGGCTGTATGTACTTTTTAACGCCTCACCATAAAAAAATAAAAATAAAAAATTTTGTCCAAAAAATAAAACAAAAAAAAATCGAGGTGGACCACCCTTAACTTTCAGGGATATGAAAAATAGATGTTGGCCGATTCTCAGACCTACCCGATAAGCACACAAAATTTCATCAAAATCGGGCCAGCCGTTTCGGAGGAGTATGATAACAAACATCGTGACACGAGAATTTTATATATTAGATATGTAAGATAAAAAAGCAACTGAGAGCGTCTACTGTTGATAAAAATAATCAAAATTAAATATTTCAATGCCTGATTGTCTACAAATAAAATTGTATTTAAATACTTAGCAAGCTAGTCAATAATTATGAACCTATTTACAGAGTCCACAGTGGCACACGGGATAGGGTAGAGATATTATTAAGGCCAGTGTCCCATTAGAGACACATTAAAGTGATCATATTGTTTCATAGAGTAAAACAACAACAATACAAAATGTAACACAAATATTTCAATTACCTAACTGTAGACGATAGAAGCTTTGGCACCATGACCTACATAATAATATTAACCTTGGTAACAAACACATTATTAAGAGCCTTTAATAGAAAGTTATGTATTACGGACATATTATTAAAATCAACGGCGCAACTGGTATGTTCTTTAGGGAGGGGGGCAGAAATATGCTATGCTATCCCCTCACACCGTCTCCCACATGGGGTGGGTAGAGAAGAGGACGGAACGCCATATATTTATTTATTTATTTATATATTTATTGACACATTTGACGGCATGAGAGCCTTTTGCATAACAATAAAGTTGACAGAAAATCTGCAAAATTACATGAAAATATTCGAAACATTACATAAAAACAACTTAAAAAATACAAACATACCTACATTAGAAAGTAAAGAATACAAAATCACATCAATTCCTTGCAATAAATATTCCGTATAGAGGCAGCTTGTTAGCGGAACAGTCTTTGAGAATTTGATCTACGTGATCAAGTCATGTAGTTTTCGGATGCCCACGTTTTTCACACAACTCTTTCAGTTAAGTATATCTTTTCACCATGCATTTGTTCCACATGTCCAAACCATCCTACCTTATTTACATGCATTTTTATTTTTTATTTATTTCTAAATAAATTTCATTTTTTTTCATTTATTCATTTTTTACTGTACATTGATTAAAAACAATTACATAAAAGGTATACATTCAAATTAAATACAATCAATATACAGAGGGCGAGTTTATCGCAAAGGCGCGATATCTTCCAACTAACCCAATTTACATGCACACTTTATTGATGCTGCTCAACTAGGTAGATCCTGTACTAGGGTAAACAGCATTCAATCCACAACTTTCCTCTTGGATCCACTCATTCTTCTAATATCCTCATTCCTCACTCTATTTTTCTAAGCGACTGCTAAGAAGAATGGTTCGTAAAAAAACTTAATATACGGAAACATTTCCAGCTTTTTAAATTATCTATTCCCCTAGCATAGTTGCCACAATTTGAAATATTTCATTATCTTATAATTTTTGTAAAAAAAAAATTACAGCCGACTTCTGTTCAATTTAACTACTGAAAGATTATTTTTGTAGGTATATATTTTTTAAGATCCTAGAGGGGAAGAGTAACTGTCCCTTCTACCTTGGTTACGCCCATGATAACGACAAATAAATTCATTAGAACCCTTCTATCTGACTTGCCTTGTATTTGTTACAATATGTATATTGTAAGAGATGTAATACGCAATACAAATAAAGGAATGATTAATATTTAACCTTATTTTATGTTCTGTTATTTTATTCAATCTTATGTTATGTTATTTTACACCTGGAATTTTTTTTCATAATAAAAAAGTACACAATATTATCACAGAACACAGTTTGCCACTAATTCTTAATGCCTTATTTTCTATGACTAAAAGTTTTGATGCTGTCGTCCGAGGATCAAATGGCAAGATCATATTGTAAACCAGACCTTACAGGAAGGACACGTGTTTAACACATTTTTTTTTTTTTTTTTTAAAAGATATATCTGGGTTTTGTTATAAACCCAAATACAACCTTATACACCTTTCACACTAAGCTAAAAGCTTGTGCCGTGAAAGGGAAGTTTGCCGGCACCTGGGATCGAACCACGGACCCCTTGTTCTGAAGGCCGAGACTCTACCCCCAGGCTACCGACGAACTTAAATGGAATAGGAAAGCATGCATGAGGAGTCCAAAAATCGCAAGGTTAAAAAGCTTTTCATCCATGCATAGAAGTGTATGCAAAGATAAAAGTAAGTGGCGCTCGATCCTTTCTGTCTACCCCGCAAGGGGAGCGGCGTGATGGTGATAATGATAATGAAGAAAAAAGTGATTTTTTTTCAAAATGTCCAAGAGCAATATTTTCACCCCGAAGTCTCTCTTGTACGATGACAGCATCCACTCTATGAGGTTTTATACTATTTATTTCAACCCTTAATCCAATATAAACATAATATGTACCTTTAAAGCATAGTTACAGCAATTGAATCTCAAATATCCTTAACTTCTTGAATATTGAGATTGATTCTCTCTACATAGCCCTCAGTACAAGAGAAATTATAGAACTTTTTATTTTATTTTATTGTAACAGAGTCATACAGTTTATCTTACAATATAACACAACAACAATAAATATCTATAATACGTAAACCAATCAAGACTCTACACAGTTAGTAAAAAACATCAAACAGAATTACAGTGTAAGTACAAACATCAATTGAAATTACAAAAACATGTAGGTACACAAATGGCAAATTGATAAATTACAAATACTAAATTACAAAAAAAGGTACAAGAAGAATAAGAAAATTGGGTGTATATATATGTCAAATCAGTCACATTGGTAAAAACATAGGCATTCATAAATGCAAATGTAAACAAACAAACACTAATGTAAAAGAACTTTATTGGTTTATATTCATGTACGATATACGAGATTCATGTACAACAAAATATAAGTTTAAAGAAAGCTTAATAAGCTTACGGTAAATATTATTTTTTCTAGAAGATTAAATATAGATTCAAGTAGGTACAAATACACTAATAATTAAGAAATTCTCACAACATCTCAGAATACTTGTGAAGTTATAGCGATAAATAAAATTCTCGAAATATGAAAAAAATATCTATTTTAATGATTGTAAAAATAGAACTATTAACGTCGTCACCATATTATAATATTAGATTACAAAAATAAAATTGGATCAACTGAGAGTGGGTAGAACGTAGCTATCTCGATTTATACTGAAAAAGATTATAGAATGAAGAAAAGCACTAAAAACTGTGCTAGATAAACTTAAAGATATTTAGCCTGAAGCAACAATATGGATTAAGTTTTTCGAGCTTATCTGTAAGTTTCTTGAATGTGTTGGTTTCGTTGCAGAACGAGAGTACACTGAGAAAAATACTAACGAAATTTCACAACGACTCATTGGTATGTACTATCAGATTAGGACCAGAGATAGTACAAACGATTTATTAGTACAAATTTATAATGTTAACTTTTCGCAAACAAATTGTTGGTAAATTTACCAACGACTTGTTTGCGATAGGTTAATATTATCGATTCGTACTAATGAATCGTTTGTACTATCTCTGGTCTTAATCTGATAGTACGTACCAATGATTCGTTGTCAGAATTTTTTTAGTGTAGTCTTATATTTTCTACTTAAAGATGAGGCATGACAATCATTCTGAATGAAATATACTATTATTATTATGGCACGGAAAGAATTGGTTTCTCACTCTTGTCCGCAAGTTTACGAGTGTCCTGTAAAAGGTAGGTATTCGTCAACAATCACATTTTAAGACATTTAACATCTTTAGTTCAGCAATGAGATATGCCACCCATTTTGAAAGCCTTTACTTTTATTGGCACGGAAAAGACGACTTGAATGTTTATATAGTTTATATTATAATCAATTGTACCGCTGGCTACCCCAATTGTGGGAAATGCCGTGACGAAATGAAATGAAACACATTTTCAATATTGTGTTATTTTTTTAGGGAGACCCACCTACAGCCCGGATAGCTCAGAAGTCTAGGGAAATTGAATTGGATAAATGAAAATTTATCCGATTCAATTTCTACATTAATAAGTTTGTCAACACGAGAAGTGCCATGATTAGCAATCAAGATCCCCACGTGTGGAATTTTTTGACTACAATCCTTTGATGTTCCTCTAGCAAACATAAAATAAACGATATTTTATTTTAATTATACAACACAGTTAATTTTTCACTTAAATTTATTTAAAATTTCAATGTAAATGCATTGACATTTTCAAGAGAACTAAACAAGAAAAAACAAAAGTCAAAGTCTAAAAATGAGAAATGTAAAGGTTGGGGGGGGGGGGGGGTGAAAAATTAACTGCGTTGTATAATTTACATAAAATATCATCAGTATGAATTTTTAATATGTGAATGTACAAACTTTAGAATTATTTAAAAAAAAACGTGTAAAATTTTTCAGTAAACTTTAAAATCAAGTGACTGTATTATTTTGTTCATCTTTGAAAGACAGTCAATTATAGGTTTATCTACATTCTATGTCCCCATGAGATGGACAATGTTCCGTTGTATTTATTATTATGTGTATACATTATATATTTCCTGATCTCTACGTATCATCCAGGAAGAAGAGTGGATATTCTCCTGATGGGGTATTGAGCTCAGGCTCACCGCTTAATGGAATCGTGGAGAGAGATAATATAATGTATATGTATGTATTATAACATAGAAAGATAGTGTGAATGTGTATATGTGGGTGAGACAAGTTCAATTTAAAATGTTATTGGAAACTGGAATTGTGGCCAACGTCGGAATACAGAAGCGTCTCTGTACACAGAACAGTATTGAATTGGAAATTATATTCATAATATTGAATTGAAAGTTTAAAATATTTTTCAAATATAAAATAACACTGTTTTTTGTTTCAGAAACGTGTATACAACGTAAACCAAAAAGATGACTAGCGCTTTCACCAACAAATTTATCATCAATTTACAGTTTAGTGAGTTTAAAACTCAGCTATGATGATGCCAATTCGTTGGTGAAAATGCTAGGCGTCTTTGTGGTATACATGTTTGTGAAACAAAAAAACAGCGCTATTTTTACATTTTAAAATTATAGAAAAATGTTATAATTAACCGAAAAATATCTTCATTAATTATTAAGTGCTACTATATATTTTTTTAAACAATTAAAATCCATAAACATATAAGTATATCAAACAACATAATTTGGTAGAAGTAAATATATTTTAAAATTATTGTGTTTTTTTATGAATCCTATTGCAACTGCAAAACTTCGCATTGCTAGAAATATTTTAGTTCTTCATTCGCTCTGACTCTTTGGGGAATCCTTGAATTGCCTTTGCGATAAACTCGCCCTCTGTATATTGATTGTATTTAATTTGAATGTATACCTTTTATGTAATTGTTTTTTTATCAATGTACAGTAAAGAATGAATAAATAAATAAATAATAAATAAATTGCTGACCATTTCCGTCCAGGTTATTCGAAACATCCACATCTCAAATGCCTACAGCAGGCTCCTGCTACTCATTTTAGGGTCCACAATTCAATCCGAATAGGAAACTATTATTCCTATTATTCCTTGGGACAAATGGCAGAGGCCGACCAAGAGACGCATATATGGACCAACTGAAGAGTGATATGAACTGTGGCTCATACGTAGAGCTGAAAAGACTGGCTGAGAATAGAGACGAATGGAGAAGAAAAACCAAACTCGTTGCAGACCAATCCAATGGATTGTAACTCATTATATATATATATATATATATTCGAAAAATCTTTTATCGGATTACTCCGTGTACATGGATTATTACCCAAAGGGGCATATTTCCGACGTTTCGGCTGAACACGGTCAGCCATAATCATGGATTAATATTTAAGACATAAATGGAGGTAATAATAAATAAAAAAGTGGAAAAAATATATAATAGTAAGGATGGAAAGAGAAAATATGTACTAAAATATGTAAGATATAAAGGTGATGAATACGTAGTAATGATATAAATACATATACAAATATAAATAAGTAATTGGAATTTAGCTATTGTAAAGAGTATAACAATAGAATACGTAGTAATATGTAACGGAGTTATAAGTAAATGTAAAAATAACGAAGTAATTATAAGTAAGGGCATATTTCCGACGTTTCGGCTGAACACGGTCAGCCATAATCATGGATTAATATTTAAGACATAAATGGAGGTAATAATAAATAAAAAAGTGGAAAAAATATATAATAGTAAGGATGGAAAGAGAAAATATGTACTAAAATATGTAAGATATAAAGGTGATGAATACGTAGTAATGATATAAATACATATACAAATATAAATAAGTAATTGGAATTTAGCTATTGTAAAGAGTATAACAATAGAATACGTAGTAATATGTAACGGAGTTATAAGTAAATGTAAAAATAACGAAGTAATTACATTTACTTATAACTCCGTTACATATTACTACGTATTCTATTGTTATACTCTTTACAATAGCTAAATTCCAATTACTTATTTATATTTGTATATATGTATTTATATCATTACTACGTATTCATCACCTTTATATCTTACATATTTTAGTACATATTTTCTCTTTCCATCCTTACTATTATATATTTTTTCCACTTTTTTATTTATTATTACCTCCATTTATGTCTTAAATATTAATCCATGATTATGGCTGACCGTGTTCAGCCGAAACGTCGGAAATATGCCCCTTTGGGTAATAATCCATGTACACGGAGTAATCCGATAAAAGATTTTTCGAATATAGATCTCCGTGATAACATTTTCCACCACATATATATATATATATATATATATATATATATATATATATATAGGAAACTGATATCAAATATCAAAACCCCGAAAGTGTATACTTTTCTTTATCTTTAAGTCTTGATTCTACTCTGTTGTCTTCTTTCTTTTACCCTAGTGCTACTATTATTCCTTGAGTTGCAGCGCGTGCAGTTTATTGTGATGATATTACTATAAGAATTCCATTCTATACTAGATTATGCTTCTATAACAACCGGATACTTATGTTATGAATTTTTTGACACAATTGGATGTCAGATTGAAACTATATAATATACAACTTTCAAAAATTTCAAATCATGTGAAAAGCATTACACAGAGGAATCGGGAATGTTACTTAGGTTTAAAGAGTACTCTTAAACAAGCCTCCAGACGATTCATAAGTGTCGAAACTCTGTGTCATGCAGCACTCCGAAGTTCACATAATATGTATGTGTATCATATACAACATACCTATGTACGTACCTAGTTAATACCTATTTTTTATTTATTTATACATATAATAAAACAATTTACATTACTTATACAAATAATTTCTTAAATATTAGTATTATTTTTTTTTCAACCTCGAAAAGAGTGTGACTCGTGCTTCGAGGGGAGTTGCATTATTTCTTATCTTATATACATAATGATTTTTCTTATAATATATCTGTTACTTATATTCTAATTTACATTCTAGAAGGTATATTTATTTTGTCTGGCACATTTGTTACATATCTTATATATTACATTATTACATTTTATCTTATATATAACATAATAAATATTATAATTACTAAACAGTTTCACTAACATACATTCTAACTTGTGATTTAAATTTGCTTATGTTACATATGTTACATACACATCTCATGGTAATAGGATGTCTATTTACTAATTTTAATATAATTTTATTGTAGTTAATAATCTTATTGGGTTCAAAATGTCTTTTTATTTTTTTTGCTTTACTTTAATCTAACATGATTCTCTTAATCTAACTTGATTCATACTAATATATTTATTTTCTGAATTTATTTTTTTATTAGTTTATGGTTACATTTGTTATTTTACTAATAAACTTTTTATTATAAGTTAATTTGTTCTACTAACAAGTCATTTATACATATTATCAATACTACATAATATAATTTGCTATACAATAAACTTTTTTATTAAAAAGTTAATTTGTTCTACTTACAAGTCATTTATACATATTATCAATACTATATATTTAATATAAATTGCTGTACAATAGAAATCAAATATGTGCATTAATTGCTTGGTAAATTTTATTAATTGCATTAATTGCTATGTCATATAATCTACCTATTTAACATATTATTTTATTACTAAAAAATTATAAATTTTAAGAATATTTGTGTTTTATTATATCTAAGGAATTTTTGTTCCTCATTTATTATTCATATAGGTTGACTATCGGTGAGTGTTATCAAATGGAATGATTAATTTAGAGTGGCTCAAAATATGATGACTTGATACTTCTTACATTAGCACAGTACAGCATTATAATAATATGTTTGAAAATATACATATATACCATAACGGCATATCCCAAAAGTGTGGTAGCCATCAGACCAGCTTCATGTAATAAACATGTAAGCTATCCTCTCTATGCCAGCAATAAAATTAAAACATTCAGGATGGGAGACAAACCTCGTCACTGAATTTCAGATGTAAATGTCTTTTATATGTGACTTTTATAATATGTGGCACGTTTTACGAACACCTGCCTTTTACAGTTTACTTGGAAACTTACGGAAAGGAGTGGGAGACCAATTGACGACCGGTGTGGCGCGGAGGCTAACGCACTTGTCTTTGAGTCACGAGGTCCCGGGTTCGATTCCCGGCCAGGGCAAAATGAAGAAAGACCTTTTTCAAATTGTCCTGGGTCTGGGTGTTACATGTATATGTGTTCAGTGCATTCTATATGTGTGTATCGTCGTGTTAGTACCCATAATACAAGATTCATATCTTAGTTTGGGACTAGCTCGGTCTGTGTGAATTGTCTACATGTTATGTTATGTTATGTTAATTCTTTGCCGGGTGCTAAACGGATCTCATGAAAATATCGACGGCGATGAGGTATGCTACCCATCGCCTGACCGTTTTGATTTTTGACACTGAGAGTTCGACTCACACGTTTATTACAAGCAGTTGGTTCACTGGCTACCCCACATGTGGATTATGCTGTGTTGGTATATCATCATCGCCCTCAACGCTCCTCTTGGGAGCATAGCGCAGAAACCAGCCTCCTCCATTCAGAGCGTCTCTGTGCCGATCGCGTCCTCTTCCCACGACATTCCCTGCACTCTGATGTAGTTGTCATAGGAACGGTGTATTGTGAAAGAGGGACGCCCGGGCCGACGGAACCCTTGCGGACGGAAGAACAGTGCTCTTTTTGGCCAACTATCATTGGGCATTCTCAGAATATGACCTAGCCAGGACCATCGTCTCTCCTGTATCACGGAGATTACAGATCTCTGTGTTGGTATGTACAAAAAGATAATAATTTGTCATTTCTTAGCTACCAGATAAGATCCGCGTCAAGAGTAGCACCTATAGTTTCGGTTTCAGAGTGCTATCGATTGAAAGTAGGTATATATCTTATTCAAATGTGAACCGTAATTAATTAACAAAACCAATTTATCTGTTGATTTAGTCCAGGTTGTGTTGTGTTAACACCTATGTAGACCTAAGTAAAATATTATATTAACCTTTTCGTATAGACAAAGGTACCTACTAATGAAGTTATAATCAAGAATCATTGTTAAACATCAACGTATGTCAACATTTTTTTTTTTTACTACTTGTTATGGAACAAACAGTCAACACAATATTATACCTACAGATAATGGACCCAAAAAGTCCCTTTACAATTACAACACTACGAAAAATCAGCAGGGCTACTCTTGACAAAACTAAACACGATCTTAATCTAGTCTTGATCTTGATCATACGACGCACGAAGTGACTATTGGCCAAAAATACACACAAACCGATCGCGCGTTAGCGGTAGCGCGGTGTTTTTGACCATAGTCCCTTCGTGCGTCGTATGATCAAGACTAGATTAAGATCGTGTTTAGTTTTGTCAAGAGTAGCCCTGCAGATCAAATCACAATATTGATAAATTAGTAATATGTAAATTTTCTATATTTTCGAGTGTAACTTTGTGGAAATGCATTATAAAAGATAATATTTAAATTAAATCAAACACTGTGTTCTTCCACTATGAGATTGTTTTAATTATTAGAACGTTTTCAACTACAATGTAGTCATCATCAGTAATAACACAATACTACATATATAATACAATCTCATAGTGGAAGAAAACAGTGTTTGATTTAATTTAAATATTCTTAATAATATGTATCCTATTACACTACAAATAAAAATATCTATCTATCTATCTATCTATACTATCACGGCATATCCCACAAGTGGGGTAGCCAGCAGACCAGCTGCATGTAAGAAACAAAAAAAAAGAGAAAAAAAAAAAAAATTCAACTTATCAATGAAGGTACATTTGGACGACGAAAAGATGAAGAAGAAGGTGTACTTATCTGAAAGAGGGTGTGTGAGAAAGCGCGGGCGTCAGAGAACCATGTGGGTTGATCCCGTGGATCATATCCTCAAGAACAGCCGTGTGTTGAGTAAGAGAAATTGAAGTGCGTGTATAAGAAATTGCATAAATAATGTAGAAAAAGCGAAAGGTGTACGTAAGGATAGATCTAAGTGGAGTTTCGTTCTTTCTGTCTGCCCCACGTGAGAGTATAGTAGGTAGGTATAGTATTCTCGAATAAATAAATATCAAACATAAAGTAAATTGTAAACAAATTATTGAAGACCTTCTAGAAAGCATTGTCAAATAAAAATAATAACAAAAATCCTACCGTAAATAAGAAATATTTATATACTTGGAAAGAGAAAGTTAAAAAAGCAACTAGCCACGCCCCCTACATTGCCCATGTTATAAAAATAAGACGTGTTGACGATTTTCTAAAAACAAAAGAACCTACAAAAATAATAATATATTTATTACCTACACATTTACTAGCTTTAAATCCGGCTTCATGCAGGGAACAAACTACGGATTGAAAAAGACAATGCGTATATCATAACATTTCGTGGAGTCTCTTGTAAAGAAAAGAACTTCCAATTTTTTCTCTAAATATCAGTTATTTTAGAAGGATTAACTATTATATGTAACAGTTACGAGACATTTTGAATGTTTTTTAAGTATTCTACAATGCACATCCGTTACTTGATTATTAAAATCGCGATCGATTTCGGTAAACCTATACCATTGACGAGCGATATAATACTGACTAATATTTTTGTTAAAACATCTACAAAAACAAAATAATTGAAAACAATAGCTGCACCTGTTAAGGATTAGGCATTGTAAACATTGTGAGAAGAGGTGATTTATAATGATTTATTACTTTATTTACAATATTTACTTTTGAATTCAAAGCTTTATTAATTTTTTAACAAAGCGATTTTATTAATCAAGTAACGGATGTGCATTGTAGAATACTTAAAAAACATTCAAATTTTTCTCTAAATTTTTGAAACAACATCACGTTTCGAGACATTTAACATCTTTAGTTCAGCGATGTGGTATGGCACTCATTCTGAATGTTTTTACTTTTGTTGGCACAGAGTTATAACAAAACATTCAAGTGTTACAACAAAAATAAAAACAATAGTAAAATAAGGATGCATAAAACGATAGCACGTATAATTTTTTATAATCAAATATCGAAAATACAAAGAGTGTGACCGAAAAATAAAACCAAAAGTTTGGAAATAAATAAAATATCAGATAGCGACTCTAACACAAAAGTATTTATTCCACCTTATAGAATCAACCTTTTTAATAAATTCAGCGCTTTTTTTTGCAAAGTAAATTAAATAAATAAAATTCTTCATGTGCCTGTACGGGTACACTGGTAGCGAGAGGGTTAAAAACGAGCACGTTTTTTCAGAAGGCGTTAGTTTACCAATTGCATATATCTGGTAAAAGCGGCTATCAAGAATACATTAACAAGCAAATAAACATATAAACAGAAGTATCTAAATATTGATGCTTTCTGCCAAAAGAATTCGAAAACATTTATACCTTGAACAAAAATGTCACGTGATTTAGGAAATTGCGCGTTACATTTCAAAAACATGAAAGAAAATAGGTACCTACCTAATAGTTGTTTAGATTTCAAATAAAATTCGAGTATTGTATTGTTATTTTTTTTTCATTTAACCTTGGCCTTGATAGAACGTTATACAATACGATATTTAAATAAACACAAAAACTGCGCACCTCAATGTAAAATATCTTAAGTAGTAACAATATAATTATAGTTAAAGGAAAAAAATAGAAAAAGAAACAGTTTCGGCAGAACTGTATAGAAAACAGTTTTAGGAATAAACAGCAAAAATATAGTTTCAGGAAAACTGTAGATAGTACAGTTGTTTGTACTATTGTGTCAAAAATTGATAAAAAAATTAAATGTCATAAGAAATGTAGTTAATAGTTGAAATGATTGTGAGCAGAATAAACCAGGTAAGAATTGCATTTAACAAAAAATCTAAAATATTGGAATCCCCTAATATTGATTTAAGCGTGAGAAAGAATCTCACTAAAGCCTTTGTATGCAGCATTTTGCTATATGGTTGCGAGACGTGGACCATCAGCAAGAGTGAAAGCGGACGGTTGGCGGCCTTTGAAATGTGGTGCTATAGATGCATGCTGAAGATTCATTGGTCGGAACACGTCGAAAACGAAGAAGTGTTAACCAGGGTTGGCGAAAAAAGGCAACTCCTCAAAAGAATCTGCCAACAACGAGCTAACTGGATTGGCCACAACATCAGGCACCCAGTACTGTTCATCGCAATCGCAGAGGGTAGGACCGAGGGGACAAATGGTAGAGGCCGACCAAGAGATGCGTATATGGACCAACTGAAGAGGGACATGAACTGTGGCTCATACGTAGAGCTGAAAAGACTGGCTGAGAATAGGGAGGAGTGGAGAAGAAAATCCAAACTCGTTGCAGACCAATCCAATGGATTGTAACTCATTATATATACCTAACGCTTTTCTCGCATCCACTCATTCTCCTAATATCATCCTCGTTCTATCTTTCAGGAGATGGTGTACTTCTCTATGTTACGTGTATCTAGTAATTTTATTAAATAATAATATGATGAATTTATTATTATGGAAGACTGTCAACGTGATTTATTTCTGAAATTATTATAATACCACAAACGAGTACAACGACAATGCTGATGTTTATCTGACCAGAATACAAATAGGATAATATATTACATTATTTATACTATGCATATCTACTACAAGTTTTATTAGAATTACGTTTTATTGTATACTTTATAATTTACTTTGTTCTTTAATTATATTTTATATTTTTTATACTGGCGATGTTTTATAATGCAAGTCTTACTTTAACTTAAAGATTTACTCATAATCAAATCGTTTATTTATTTACTAACAAACGGTTGTATCGGTCTTTACAAATAATACAATAAAAACAAAACAATCAAGTGAAATAATGCACAATGAAAGACAAAATAAAAACAGAAATAACTTACTTCCAAATTATTTTCCAATAGGTAAATACCAGTATATACAATTCAAATAAAAAGTTCATAAACACTAATACAAGTTTAAAGAACCGATTTTTTTATATAAAACTATATTTATTAGCACTTTATCGGAATTTATTCTGTAAAACTCTATTTATTGGTTAATTAATTATTACATACTGTTGTTTTAATTTTTCAATAATTTTTGTCTGTTTTATTATATATATTATAAAAGTTGAATTTTTTAAATTTTATTTTTAATATTGATTAAAATATCTTAGGTTTGATATGCTAATTAAATTAAATTTTTGAAAAAGTTCTATTTTATTATTTAATATCAGCTTTCTCCATTGTGATACTATTAACACTATTTTCAATTTTCATGTGTGAAAAACGTAACAAAATGAACTAATTTAAACTTTGATTGTTCGATTAATAAAGTTATTTGTGTTACTTTGATTTTCCTGTATTGATTGTTCTTAATTCCACATGCTTTGCACAGTTGTGCATCAATGATAATTACAATAATTAACATATTGGTAATAAAAAGGGATAGCATAATTCTGTAATTCTTATTTGTAATAGAACTGTTTGTATATATCCATCAGTACCCTTACACCGTATCTCGGGCGGGGTAGGCAGACAGACTTCTTTCGCTCCCTCCACCTTCAAACAATTTCTCGTACAAGTACGCTGATTTATCTTACTTAATACGCATCCGTTCATGAACATTTTATCCATGTGATCAATCCACGTAATCCTCAGACTTACGCACTTTTTCACATCCCCTCTTACGGATTACACCCCCTTCGTCAACTTTTCATTGAGAAATTGGCTCGATAGAGGGATGACGAAAAGATAAAATCGTTAACAAAATTAATAATATTTGTCTTCTGATCAAAAAAATATTATAGTACAATGATGAGAAGAACGCAAATAATAAAATAAGACAAAAAGTATGAAATAGTGCACTGATATTGAGAAGCCAAAAGACGAACTTGGTGTAATACACCATCTTCCATTCAACTTTTATATATATAAATAGAAAAAAATAACTAAACAAACATACATATTGATACATTTTAATGATTAAATAAGACGGTTCAAGTTCGAACCACTCGAGAAGAGTAATTTAATTTAACCATAAAAAGCGAAGAAAAAATATTTTTTAGAATTGAACTTTTCACGATAAAACGAAAGCTAAATTTAAAAGATAATCCAATAAATTCTGATGTATAGTAATTTCAGAAGTTATTTGAATAATCGATTTAATTGAATAAAAGTCAATTAGTTATCAATGAACATGACTTTTTTTTTATAAATGCTTTAATAAATTGAGCAAATATGAACAAAAATATGTACTTAAATTAGGCAAATAAAAACTACAATGTTCTACAGAGTTGCAGCGTAATGTGAATCTCTCACTATTTTCATTAAGTTTTTTGAATGTCTAGTAAAAGGTAGGTTTTCGTTAAATATCATATAAAACATATATAAGATTTTCACTATTTTCAGTTTAGCAATGAGGTTTACCTTTATTAAAATATTTTTTTATGGCACGGAGAGGACAACTAGCATGTTCATTATTAGTGATGTAACGAATGTGTGATTTTGGATATTCGCGAATGCGAATATTTGTGGCCGACATTCGCGAATGCGAATGCGAATAGCGAATATTGACTTGCTTAGATTTCTACAATATTTCTCAACCATTAAAATTTCTACCCTCCCGTCGCCGAATTTTCAAAATGGTATAGGAATTTAAAATATTTCAAAACTCCTCGGTTTTCTTAAAGAATATTGTCTTGCAGTACCTTTACCTACAATGTACCGGGTAAGTATCCGGTACTTTTACTGAATATCCGATACTTTATTACTGAAATAATATTCGCAAAACATTCGCATATTTTTTTGCAAATACGAATGCGAATATTTTGAAATATGCGAATATTCGCGAATGCGAATGCGACTACGAATATTCACTATTGTTTTTTTTTTGTTTTTTTAAAAAGATATATCTGGGTTTTGTTATAAACCCAAATACAACTTTATACACCTTCCACAGTAAGCTAAAAGCTTGTGTCGTGAAAGGAGAGTTTGCCGGCACCTGGGATCGAACCGCGGACCCCTTGTTCAAGAGGCCGAGACTCTACCTCCAGGCTACCGACGAACTCGTTACATCACTATTCATTATATACAGTGAGTTCACTGACTATTCACTTGTGGAAAATGCTGTTTTAGTACAGGCAGATACAAATATTAACATCTCTTTGTTTTGCAGACATCTTTGAGTCTACAGACGTCTCTCTTCGTAAAGAGAACTGAGGATTTTTTTGTTTTTTTTTTAATTATTGATAAAAAGTACAAAACAGACAACAACTCTATATGTGGTTACAAAAACAAAATTAAGTCGTTCAAAGCTCAGCTGTCATCCACAAACATGTAACACAGTTAATTTAGGTATCGCACATTCCGCTCATTCATCTGTTCTCACTAGCATATTGCACAAGCAGTCATCGCTAACACACAAAAACATAGTTTGGAACACATAAGTACAAATAAAAACTATTGATAAAAAATAGAAAAAAATTATAAAAAAGTTAACGTAATTTAGTAATGTAAAAAAAAACAACACGATAAAAAAACGTGTAATGCATTATTCAGCGAATAAAACTAGTAATGTAATAATAACAATAATAATAAATACTATTTGATAAAGAGGACGGACAACAGAGCGTCCCGTGGGAGGACAGAGGATCCGGGAATTATTATGTTGCTTAATGTTATGTGACAAGAATACACAATCATTGCTAAGCCGTCATATTGTTGTTACGTATTATTCTATACCTATTTACTTACATAATATAAATTATTGTTGTAGTAGCTTAAAGATATGACTGAAATACTCGTACATAATAAAATAATGAACGAACCTAGATTTTGTAATTTTTATTTATTTATTCCATCATCATACGGCCAAACGCCTTTTGCAAAACGCTTTACTGGCTAAGAATAATATATTATGTGGTCTCGATGTTCAGCCACAAGATGCACAATATTTTATATAATTTTCCTGCTGCTGTGTGATTGTCGCAGTACTAAATAGTGTGAATAAGGGCCGCGATATCCAAATAGAAGTTAACCAGTGGTTAAGTAATCAACTGTTATGAGTTAACTTGTTCATGTTCGGCGTTTGGTGATATCATAAAAATATAATACAATGGTTACTTAACCAGAGGTTAACTTTCTGTAGTGATGTAAACAGTATTCACATATGGCAATACCTTAGTACAAATCGGTTGAAATTTAATTTGAGTGGCAACACTAGGGAAGTTATTTGACACTTCACTGGTTATTTGGAGCCGCCATTTTAAATTTTGTGATTATTTTGTGATAGAGTGTTTTGAAAGTATCAATAATATTGTTCATCGGATGATGTATCAACATTATTATGAAGATAATTATCCAGTTTTGATCAATATATTATATTATTATAACACAATATTCTCAAACCAAAATGACAAACTATGTAATTGTCAAATTGATGACATATCATATAATCATCTACAGACGAAAAAAATATTCATTCTCAAAGTTAACTCGTGGATTCGATAGTTAACTCATGAAAATCGGGTGGTTATAAATAACCACTTGTTATCTCCGTAACAGACATTGGATATCACCATTTCTTGAGTTAACTTATGGTTAACTCTTGACAACAAGTTAACTACTTGGTTAACGTTTTGGATATCGCGGCCCTAAGTGGTCTCGATGTTCATCCACAAGATGCACAATGGGCAATATTTTATATAATTTTCCTGCTTCTGTGTGATTGTCGCAGTACTAAATAGAGTGAATTAATAAATAAATATATTAAACCAAGACCCAGTACCAAATCCAGCAGAAAAGCTGCCTGGATTTACACTTCCCAGGAAAGTATGTTGTACTCGTATGAGATGTGATGTAGGCTGTACTATTAAATTTAAAGTAGGTGCGTTAACGTTGTGAAAATTCATTTTAATATAAGTTTTAAAATGTTACGCTAAAACATTGTTTAATTTTCACGTTATGTAGCGTTTAGTCATTATTAATTGACTAAATACAAAATCATACGTGAAAATTAAACAGCGTTTTAGTATAACATTTTAAAACTTATATTAGGCTGTACTACTTCTAACCTGGGTTGCCAGGTGTTCGGTATTCTACCGAACCGTTCGGTATTTTAGCACCGTGTTCGGTGTTCGGTATGACAAAAATACCGAAGTATGGGCGGTTCGGTATTTTTTTCTGATTAATTTTTCTCCCTAATAAACGACATACCTAACTTGAAAAAGATAATTAAAACAATAATGGCAGTACTAATGTAGTAATGCTTATGTGGAAAGAGTATTTAGGCATATGAATTATTTGTGGACGAACAGCCGTAATAAATTAAGTGTGGACATGGTGATATAATATTTATAAGTTAGGGTGGCTAGTTGCTCTTATGCAATGGCACTTTGTATTTAAAGGTCATAATATAGATCAACGATTAAAACTTTTTTTTTTGCTCAATGTTCGGTATTTTTTTGGAAAAGACCTGGCAACCCTGCTTCTAACTCATACAAATGGGGATGGATTGATTCACCAGCGCAGCGTGCACAAGTGGAATGACACAAACTATCGACTATCTAATAAACGGGTGTCCCTCACACGCATTCCAAGGAGAACTTCAGGACTTACACGCTCTTACTAACGACGCGATTTCGTGGCTACAGAATTCGGTGGTTAAGTTGTGAGCGACTGTAAGAAAAATACATGAGGTAATATTAATTTGAAACTTTTTTTAATAAAGAATAATAAACATCTTTATTCAGAACGGTATGTACATTTACTCGTTGGTTGTTAGAAATTGCTTGCAGGCAATATACCCGCCATTTGTACCATATAAAAAATGTACAATAAAGATCATTTTATTTTATTTATTATTACATTTTGATAAAAGCGTAACAACCTCCCTGAGCTTTACCCGTTCTGAGAAAAGTATAAATATAATGTTCCCTTAATCCCTTGAACTACGATGTCTGTCAAAAATTTAACTGTGATGGGTCGAAAAATTGAGAGCGCACGTAACAACCCTCTACGTGTTTCGTACTTTAAAAGGATTTCGTAATAATGGAGAATATTTCTATCAACAATGTTTATTATGTACAACCATAACATACATAATTTTTTTCACATCACTATGTTCTTATGTATATATTAGTTTGGGACTAGCTCGATCTGTGTGAATTGCAAATTTTAAATATTTTGAAAATTCTTCACAATCGAAGTGACATATTTAATGAAAAAAAAACATAATTGAAAATTTACAATAATAAATAAAATCTTCTAAAAACTCTTGTATTTGGAAGATTTGGAGATAAAATATTACACTGAATTTAAAATAAATTTGGTGAAAATAATAATAATAAAAAAAAAAACAAATAAAATGCAATCTTATTCATTCATTTCATTCTTACATGAAACCATTTTTCAACATCAAACAGTAATAAATGTCATTTGATCTTGTCTGCATGGAATGAGATATTTAACAATGTTTCAAGCCACACAAAACTTAAAAATAGTTGATGTTTTATATTGAGAAAATGCTTACAGTATTTATAGATTGTGATTTGGTAAAACATTTAAAAAGGTTTTGCAGAGAATCATTTTGTGAGTTGGCAACACAATTACTTTAGTAAATTAAGAATATGATTTGTACCGTCAGTTAGACCTAGACAAAAGTTATTAAAGAACACCAAACGGAATACGGAGAAGTTGAACCTCGAAAATGGCTGGCGATCCAATGCACACGATTTAGAAGCTCGGAGATTCATTGCTTTGGAGAATAAAGTTTTACAAGGGTTGTTCGGTAATCGGAAGTAAGAATAAGGTAGATTGAAACAAATGTTACTTTCTACTATAAATAATTGATCACAAGAGAGCCATTTTTCGACTTATCAGGTCATAAACAAGATGTCTCTCTGGTGATCAATACTTTATAGTAGAAAAGAAACACTTTAATTTACCTAATTATGGACTTCTACTAAGTGTGCACCGACGCAATTAATAATGGAAGTAGGAATATCATTGTAAGGCTAAAAATTGGTTGATTCTATGGTTTGAAAACAATTTTTCTTCGATTAGTGGGACCTTATACCGTGACAGTGAGAAAAGTGGAATTGGTGAATGTTGTCCAAGAACACCAAAAGTTCATTGTATTGGTGTTTGGGTAGTAGAATTCCATAGCAAAATAAATAAAACATTTATTTTATTTATTTCGTTAACACCATAAGTGTTTACTCACGCTAGCCTAGAGACAAATCGTAAGCGTCGGGACGCCTTTCTCACTTCCTCTGATTAGATATTGCACAATGTTACATTGTGTGTACAATTGAGATTTTTTTTTTTAATAAATATCTGGGTTTTGTTAAAAACCCAAATACAACCTAATACACCTTTCACAGTAAGCTAAAAGCTTGTGTCGTGAAAGGGGAGTTTGCCAGCATCTGGGATCGAACCGCGAACCTCATGTGCATGAAGCCGAGACTCTACCTACTCTATATGAATGATGAATCTTTAGAGTCAAACTTTAATATTATTATAAACTTATGATATTAACGTTTTTTAAAAAAAAGGTCTGATGCATTGTTGTACAAGGCAATCTATTTGCAGAAGATATCTGAAGAAATGGTAGAATATTTATATTCTCGATGTCCACCACTTTAAAAAGAGAAAATTTACTATTTTATGACATACCCAACACGATGATTTGTTATCTCGTTGGACAAATTCACAAAATGAAAAAAATTGTGCTTTACAAATAAATATTTTAGCTTGCTCGTGCACACATTTTTATTTATTTATTCCAATTTTATACATGTATATAATTTACTTGATTTCGGGTATTTTGCAATCAAAGTAAAGTAAGAAAGAAATATATTTTTACTTATTTATTCATTTATTACCGTACATTGCTCGCAATATAATGTACAGTTTAAAAGAAAAATGAATTCAAATTAGATATAATCAATATACAGAGGGCGAGTTTATCGCAAAGGCGCGATCTCTTCCAACGAACCAAAAATAATATACCTACACACATTTCTTTTATATGAGCTTTATTACAAAATCTATTAAACCTCAAACACATTCAGACAAAGTAATAGATCATTAAGGGATTTGATAAATTTGGTATTTTTCAACCGACGGTTTTTGGTGGAAGTTTATGTTCATTAAGGGATGACGTTACAGAAAATTATTCGGAGTACATGGACTACCAACAAAATAAAAACTTTACCAACTTGACTATAGTAATATGTTGCTATTTCACAGTCCATAGACCAACATCAAACTAAATTATGCTTTTTGTCAAGGGTTAAAAGATCTTTATTTAAGTTATGCTTTTTGTCAAGGGTTATAAAAATAATTATAATATCGAAGGTAGGTATCTACTTCAAGCTGTGAGAAATGCAGTATTAACAATCTCGCTTGCAAGAGATTCGTGAGAAACATATCATGACATTTTAGTTTAGCAAAATAAATAAAACAAATGTTTTATTCTTCTATTCGATTTATTAATGATAGATAGTATTCATTGGACCGATAGGGTCACAAATGCAGAGGTGTTAAGAAGAGCTGGAATGGACAGAGAACTCCTGTTGAATGTGAAAGTGCGCAAGATCTCATATCTGGGTCATATAATGCGTGGAGAAAAGTACCACATTCTATGTTTGATTATGACAGGCAAGATAGAGGGACGTCGAGGGGCTGGCAGAAGGCAGACATCGTGGCTGCGCAATATACGAGATTGGACTGGAATGAGGGGTGTGGAGGAGTTATTCCAGACAGCGCAGGACCGAGATGCCTATGCCAGAGTGTTCGTCAACGTCGGGGGGACCTGACAGGGCACCTACAGAAGAAGAGACGTCTTTCGTCTTGTTAGGACATTGTCGATTGATAATTGACACTGTCGATTGAAAATATCCTAACAAGACGAAAGACGTTTCTCTCATTAATAAATCGAATAGTAGAATAAAACATTTGTTTTATTTATTTCGTTATGGAATTCTACTACGTAAACACAACACCGACACAGTGAATAAATTTTCGTTTAAACAGTATTCACTATTAAACAATGTTCTTTTCGCCATTTTCATGGCTGTCCATTGTCTGAAGCCGGGTTCAAAAGCAAGTCGGTGAATAAAAATATAATCCAAGATATGTTAACTAATAAACATATGGAAATGATGTTATTATTTGGCAGCGTATTGCTTCATATGAAATTGCGAGGAAAAGGTCATGTATGTTTTGATTTATTGAATTATGTTGTTGGTTTAATTCCACTTTGATAATATTATGTCAAAAAATATGGTTTTAAAAATAACATTTTGGTTTCTGTGATATGACAGAGACGATGGTTCTACTCGTGCAATTTTCTTTTTAAGATGGCCGAAAAGAATGATTCTTTCTCGGCAGGCTTCTGATAATAAGGAAGGTAGTCTTTCACATAAAAAGGAAATGAGTATCTTTTAAAATAAGAATAATCTCGAATCTATGAAATACATAGGGATATTTCTTATTCATGTAGCTGAAAAAAATATGGAAGAAAAAATAAAGTAATTTTGTCTGAAAAAAAGTGAAGTCTATGTTGACTAAAATTATTGATTATGAAAAATCTACGTGTACGCAATAGAAATTGTATGGATGTGGAGAATATTATGAATGTTGTGTGTACAGACAGATAGAATTGACGTTCCTTCCTCTATGCTTGTCCCATATTTATTTTTTTATTTATTTATTTATTTTCAAAAATTGACATCACTCACCTTGACAGTTTTCACCTTTGCGGCGAGTGATGTAAACAAAACACACAACATAACACTATTTACAATATTATTCACATAAGTTTAAAAAAAAACAAACTTATTAGCAATAATTATAAAAAAAACGACTTATAATTAAACAAAATACATTCCTTCAAAAACATTATTGACATCACAATGCACAATCAGCACTCTGACAGAGTCACACAATTGGTCGTCAAAACTATCCAATAGAATGCCCCCGAGTCAGAAAGCGTAGTGAGTGTACACCACCGCTTCCAATACAATGCATCGAAACATCAAAATATGATTATTCAAACATTAATGCTAAAAGAATAAAAACAAATAAAATAAGACATGCCTCAAACAAAAACTATCACAACAAATATACTATACAAAAATGCAATCATACAATACACATCATTCTTCACTCATTATTACAAAAATGATAATAAAGTAAAAATTAGCGCAATTAATATTTTCACTTACGCATCATAAATACATATCTATTTCAATATCAATTCAACACATTTGGTGAACTGATTATAATTTATATTGAATATATCAATATGTTGCGCTAAATGATTAAATATGGTAATAGCCCTTCCCAAAGGAGAATAAGTCAACAGATTAGTTCTGCAAATGGGAGGATAAAAGAGAGTGTGAAATCGGGACCTACCGTATGATTCTGGGATGTAAAAATTTAACTCCTGTAAAATATCAGGATTATGGATGATTCCGTTAAGCAACTTAAAAAAGTGCCTGCAAAGGTAATCATCTCTACGCTTCTGAAGCGAAGACATTCCTAAGCATCCCATGATAAAAAGTGAAGGAAACAAATATGGATAATATCCATATGTTTTCCTATAAAGATGTCTGGCGAATCTTTTTTGTACTTTCTCAATCAAACATATGTACGAGTTTTCGTGTGGAGCCCATATTATAGATGCCGATTCCAATATTGAACGCACTAAGGATTCATAAAGCAACAAAAGAGTGTTTGGATCTTTAAAATGTGTAGAATTGCGAAGTACGAATCCCAACATCATATAAGCCTTCTCCACCATAACGGATATGTGGTTCTTGAATGATAAATCAGGTTCGGAAAAGAAATATAGATTGTAAAGCTTAAGAGAAGTTAAAAGGCGTAGGAAGAACTGGAAGAAATAAAACTGACCTACAAAATGTCTTGAAACTTTATTAACTCTACATTGCAATATACGGTACTGTATGTTATGTAAGGTTTACATTTGAACAATTGCCCGCGGGCTTTGAGAGAGTACAGTGTGATTTACGAGTTGAAACTGGTAGTACATTACAATATCTGGTAGGTACCGGAGGAGCAACAGTGACAATGTATGCCACAAGTCCTCGGGGAAATGGCAGAACTTAGTCATCGCAAAATGATTGACCGTTTGACCATCACATGATCGCCGAAGGGCAAATATATACATACAGACATATGGGGCAAAATCGGAACAGTACATCGGTCAAGCAAACAACACCAGCAGATGTATTAAATTAGTGTTGTGACATATTTTCGAATCGAACTTGTTGCAGTTATTACATTATACGAAAAGTAACCTTAAATCTGGATTAATTCAGAAAATAATGATAGAATTATTTAAAATCACTATAGTGACATCATAAACAAGCATAAATGTGGAGGTATTCAAACCAAGCAAAGATCAAAGACATTAATTTTGTTCGGGAAGTGTAGTGATTGTTAAATGGGCCCTCGCTGTGGTTTATCCACAAAACGGTTTATTTTTGTAACAAATTGTGCTGAATTATGGATAATTATTGTTATCAAAATATTTTTACTATCAATCTGAGAATGTGGTAAGTAAATTTATATTTTAATGACACACTTTTATGGAAATACTCTTGACTTTTGACATCTTCGATTCAACAGTAATGAGGGATGTTGCTATTGAATTAATACACGTGAATGTCCATTAAAATAGGCTGGATGGCATCCCTAAAGGTATTTTTTTTTAATCTTTATTACAGGTAGTGAGAAGGTGCTGGAGAAGAATACTGCGGATACCATATACCACTAGAAGAATTAATATATCCATTTAGGAAGAATTTGGCATCAAAGAAAAAGCACTTTGTAATCTCAAAGAATTTTGCAGCACTTCGAACACATCGCGCACAGAGGAGAAGTGTGCATGTATCGAAAAGGTGATCATGACAGAAACCACGCCAGGTTGAAGACCCAGAGACAGATTAACAATACAATGGACTGATCAGAACAAGCAGGCTGTGATTACGTTAATTATTTACAATGCAGTGTACCTGGCTGACAATAGAAGAGCTTGGCAAAGGGTTCTCCACGAGGAGTTATCAAGATTACGACCTCTAGAATTGGGGAAACAATTGAAAAGAGACTGAGAAAGACATGCAGTGAGAAAAATGTCCTGATAGCATAGACTGATAGAGATGATAGCAACCCTTCAGTACCCAAATAAATATTTCCTTTTATAAAGTACATATTTGGGAATTTCTTATAAAAATATCGTTGAACAATTCAGAAGGCAATAAATTTTATTGGATTTATAAATAACTATTGAAAATAATAAAACGGACTAGGTATAAGATATAATTATATAACTTTATTATGGAATAAAATTTATTACAGCATCTCCATCTTATTATGTTTTATGACAGGATTTGCGCAGTCAATTAATAAAACGATTAAACTTGAATGGATTTGTATAGTTATTATTAAATACTAGTAATATTTCCTGTGGAGTTCTGATAACTTTACCCTGTCGATGAAAGCCAAAGCTAGCTCATGATCAAATGAGCTTCGCAGAAGCATTAAATATCAATTTTTAATAAATTCAACATGAAGTTTAACCAAAAACTGTCGATCAATAATTAAACCAATATAAAGTGTTTGTCAACTAATATAATCAGGGCATGGGTAAATTTAAATAATTCGTATGGAATTACTACTTCATAATATTAATTTGCTTGTTTAAAATACAATTGAAGGTTATCATCGAATAAGGGGGAGTGTCATACGAAAACTTGTATGCCATTCCCCCTTATTCGATGATATATTTCAATCATACATACAATCAATATAAACATAAAAATTGGATTTTCCAACTAGGTAGACATGTTCTAGGATAATCCTTCTATGAAACAAAACATTTATGTGTGCACGTCAAAAGGATTTTAAAACCTTTGAAAGCTGTAAGCTATGTCAAACTAAAAATACAAAAGATTAAATTAAGGGTTAAACCAGCAACAAATATTTAATACTATACGTTACCCATATGTCAAATCTCATGTAGGGTAGGCAGAGAGGACGGGTCGCAATAAAAAATTATCCTTACAAACTTTTTTCGTTTCTTCTACATTCATACAATGTCTCATACACGTACGTTGATTGTTCTTACTCAACACAGGGCCATCCCTGAGAAGTTGATTCACGTGGATCTAAGACGCTCGCGTTTCCTCATACCCCCTCTTTCAGATAAGTATATCCTTTTTGTCATCTTTCATCATTTACTCAAAATCCAAATCATTCTATCTGCAGCACTTCTCTTCCATACTTAAGAATTATTAGCTGTATAGAGTAAAAATTACATACAAAGGGAAGTTTGTTAGGTAATACAGGTAAATTGCACAGATCGAGCTAAACCCAAACTAAGATATGAGTCTTTTTTTTTATAAGTACTTACACGACGATACACACACATAAAATGCGCTAAACGCATACCTACATATGTTACGTCTAGATTCAGAATAATTTGAAAAGGGTCATTCTTCATTTTACCCTGCCCGGGAATCAGACCCGGGACCTCGTGACTCAAAGGCAAGAGCGTTGCCTCCACGCCACACCAGCCCTCAATCAATCTACACCATTATCATTTATCAATCAGACAAACTGCAAAAGTGTTGTATCTAGTGTTAAGAAATTTAGTACGTAGCAATACGTAACTGTAAGAACATAGTTTGTAAGAATATTGTAGTAGTGAGTAGTGCCTTGTAGTGGGTATCTCCTGCAAGGGACATTTAGGGTTTTAATTCGGGAGAGGATTTTGTCGGGGGTAGCCCTTAAGGTAAATCCTGACCCCTCCCTTTAAATATTTCTTTTTTGTTTCGTTGAGTCTGGATGGTATAGGAGCTCAGCTCTTAAAACACGTAGGGAAAAGTGATGGAAAAACCCTTAATGTCTAAAAAAAGACAAACTGCATTTACAAAACATACTATACTATATTATACCTTCACGCCGTGTTCCAAGTGGGGTAGGCAGAGAGAACGGAATGCTAACCAGATCTATCTTTACACACTTTTTTTTACTAAACATACAAGTTTACATATTGTGTCCTGTGTTCTCGTGAGGAATTAAGAAGAATGTCTCAGTGATTTCTTATTAATGTTGAACACTATCTGTCCGCTATTTCCTACCAATAAATCTATACCGGAATAAAAATATCTAATAATTTCCTTTTCTCCTGTCATAAAAATAATGGAAATGTGCAATGAAATGTGGTTCATAGCGCTGGATAAACCAATCAATGATAATATTATATCTAGAGATGCAACGAATAGTATATTTGACCGAATACCGAATATTATGCAAGATCATGTGCCGACTAACCGAATATTCCGCAAAACAATAGTGAGAGTAGTGATATGAGAAGAGAAAATTCTCCAAAGAAATTTCTCGAGAACGAGAAATTGCTCTGAGAATTTCTCATCTGATGGAAGAGAAATTTCTCTCCATAATTTTTCTTAGTGGTATTATGACCTTTCGCCCAGTACACTTCGCAGCCAACTTGATTGATCCAAAAATTTGTGAGGCTGATTAAGGGCCAAATCAGAGATTATTAACACTTTTTTCCATGTACGTACCTGCAATTTTTTTTAACTTAAATATGGGCATGTGGGGTGTCAAACATCAAGATTTTTCATCTTATTAGCAATTTTTTCTATGTAGGTAGGTACCTAACATTTTTTTGTTTCCATAATTAATTGTAGCCATATTGGTGATAAATTGTCTGAAAATTTGTAAACTGTTACCTATTGATTGATTGAATAAAGTATTTATTATTATTATACTGTTAAATAATAAATAAAAAAAAAATCCGTAACTTCTCTACTTCGAGAAATTTACCGAGAATTCTCGGTAAATTTCTCCAAAAATTATTTCTTGAGAATTCCACAACACTAAGTGAGAGCGTGCGGTACTCCCGACCGCGCATCTTCGTGTAGGCACATCATAGACATACGTACTAGACTTGCAGCGCGGTACTTTTTTTCGAAATTTTTGATTTCCAACATTTATAATTACAATAATAATATAAACATGTTGTTTCAATCCATATCAAGTTAAATAATTAATAAGATATTGATGTTATTGACCGAAGGTACTTGTTTATATATTAATTTTATTTTACCTATGACACACTTCAGATAATACAGTTGAAACAATATACCTACAAGAGACAAAATATTAAGAGGGCTCTACACCCTTTCTTTGTGATTTCATGCAAACGAATTAGCAAAATTACAACCATTTTATTTTTTATATATTTTAAATTCTGGATCACATGTATGTTATTTTTTATATTAATATAATATTTTGAACATTTATAAATGCGATTTTATCATTTTAGTTTTATTTTGCTGCGAGGAATATAGTGAAAATAATTTTTGAAGATTACCGTCGCAATGATGATACGTTGAGTGGTGCTATTTTAAATAAATTATCCCTAATAATACAAGAGTGTTAATAAAATTTTAAAACCAAGATTAATCTTAAAATATCATGAATTTTATAATACATCTTGAGTTATTTATTTACAACCCTTGGATTTTCTTAATTATTATGACAAACTGCATACACATCAAAAATAAATTTCATTATAAAATAAATCATAGAAAATGTTTATAATTCAACCATTTGTTTTATTTATATGATAATATGGTATGTTGTCTACCGTGCATACTACATATATAACGTAATTATGTGCAATAATCAAGAATATAGCGAGTTTCACAAATTTTAAGATTCAGAAGGCCCACGGCGTGCCTAGTAGCCGGATGTGAGACCCTACTCGCTCTGTTTTTGAATTAAGAAATAAATAAATTCAGTTTATAGAATAAATACAACTTAAATTTTATTTATATGTGATAACATACTATTTTTTTATACCCATGAATATTTTTGCATATAAAGTTTTGGCTTATATTTATTAATAAAGCTATTTCATTTATTATTTAAATAATTTTCTCTGCGCCTACTAAAAATTGTTGCCTGAAACCACTAGAGCTTAATCTGATTTGTACCTTAGGTAAGAACGGCTGTTAACAATGCATTACCCTATTTAAAAGTGCGTACAATTTTCACAATTCAAAATATTTTAAGCCCATAAGGTTGTCATCTATAATAAGATTTATTTAAAAAAAGAATGAAACAGTAGTAATACAAATAAATAACACTGAAAAAAATAGTCATTACAAATTGTTGGATTATTTTATTTCACTTTTTACTAATCGCCTGATGATGGAGTCGAGAATAAGTCGAGTCACCGAATACTAGTACACGAAGTTAATAAAAGTCATTTGAAAGTTAACTACATACTGTGTTTTTTTCAATTAATTAGATATTTGAGGATTAATAAAATTGCGCATCTGCAGCTGACAATGAAATAGCAACAATCTGCAAGCTATTAATACCTTCCAGTTTTACATTTAAACTATTCGGCAAAACACCGAATAATAGACTATAAATATTCTGTATTCGACCGAATAGTAAAAATGTTGCCGAATAGGCAGAATACCGAATAGTTTCCTAATATGCGTTGCATCTTTAATTATTACTATCGCTGGAAGGCTTTCCAATAAAATTATGTAATAACCTCGCCTTATTCTGCATCGTAAACTGCTGTTAGAATGTTTTATTGTTTTATGCATACAATAATTTAAAATTAAATGGAACATTTTATGACACAAAATCACTTAAAGCGAAATATTATAAGAAGCGATGTCAACCATTTTGAATTCCTTATTTGTTTTATGAAGAGAATGTCCTGTATGTTTATTACTTATTTATTTATTATCATCAATAGTACAGATAATACATACACAAAAAAAAACAACGCAGTCAAAGAAGGTATTAATATATCGCCCTATTTACGTTGTCACCTTGAAATAAAAGAAGAAAAATAGAAGACTGATAAAAATAACAATTGGCCTTATTAAGACAGTAAAAAAATACAAATGAATAACAGTTGTCTTCTCTTACAACACAGAAATAATTACTCAAATAAATAATATATTAAAAATCAGTGCATAACCTAACCTACTTACCTGTTCCATGCACACATAATATAACGAAAACATGAATTAGTGTCACAAATATAAAAAAGAAATACAGAGAAACCCATTGTTTATTTTTTATTGTGTAAATTTTCAACTAATTTATTACAATACCATCATGGCATATCCCACAAAAGAGGTTGTCAGTGAACCAGCTGCATGTAATAAACATGCAAGCTGGCCTTTCCGTACCAGAAAAAACTCTTCAAGATGGTGGCAAATCTCGTCGATGAATTTGAGATGTACAATGTCTTTATTTTTTTTTTTTTTTTTTTTTATTTTTTATTTTTTTTTTTCTTTTATTTAGATTTTTATTTAGATATTTAAATTTTCAATTTCGAACACTTGCCTTTTACAGGACACTCTCGACGGAAAAGAGTGGGAGACCAATATTCTATGTCGGGTGAATGACTTAATTTTTTTATCAGCACGGAGAGGACAGCTTGCATGTTAATTTGTGGGATGTGGCGTGATGTTACCTATGTGTATACAGTAGTAGGTATAGATATTATGTGTGAAATTTCTTGAAATCAATGTATAGTAAAGAATAAACAAATAAATAAAAATATTCAGAGAGCATTTCATCGTGAATACAATTCACAGAAGTGTTCAACAATTTCATGTAAATGAATTTTATTACATATAGAAAATAATTTAATTACCATAAATAAATTAGGAATTAAGAAAAAAGTTTTTTCAAAATTTACAAGTCATGAATATTAAAAAATATAACTTAATAATACTTTCAACTCGTAACTTTATTGCCATAACTTAGAAGTTTCTCCAAATTAAAGAAATTTATTGTATTTTTTGTTTTTAATCCTTTTCAGGATTATTTTTATCTCAGCATATAATATTTCTAGTTTATTTTTGAACAAAGCGATGATCATTCTTAAGTCACGGGTGAACAACTTTTTAATTCGTTTTCTAAAACGATGAAAATCCAACTTCTTTCTTTTGTTTTTGTGTCATAAACTTATTTTTAACATAAAAAAACACAAAGATGTTCTCAAACAAATCTTACTATACTATACCCTCAGGCCGTGTCTAAAGTGGGGTAGGCAGAGAGAACGGAATGCCAAATAAATCTGTCCATTCATACACTTTTCATGCACGCACGTCGGTTCCTCTTACTCAACACTCGGCCGTCTTTGAGAATTTGATCCACGTGATCAAGCCGGATCAATGGTTCTCGGAAGCCCGCGTTTCCTCCCACCCCTTCTTTCAGGCAAGCTAATCTTGTATTTTTTTTTAAAGTTTTATAAATTAAATATGAAAGTTAAGCTTACTAATGGATTTCCAATTTTAATACTACTTATTGTTTTATTTTTAAAGAACAATTTTTTCGTTCGCATGATTCCCGACAGGCTAAACGATCCGATCGTTTTAGCAATTTATTCATTTATTGGTTTTGTCAACAGTATTTAAGAGACACAATATTAATATGTCATACTCGTAAAATCTGTCTAACTGGGCATGAGCCCGTATCAAGGTAGACTAAATAGCAATAAGAACACATAGTTTTTATGACAATGATATTAGAACGTTAGCAATGAAACAAAAGAATCAGCCAACAGCGAGCTAACTGGATTGCCCACAACATCAGGCATCCAGGCCTGCTCATCACCATCGCGAAAGGCAAGGCTGAAGGCAGAAATGGTAGAGACCGACCAAGAGACACCTACATATATTGACCAACTGAAGAAGAACATGAACTGTGACACATACGTAGAACTGGAGAGACTAGCTGAAAATAGGGAGGAATGGAGAAGAAAATCCAAACTCGTTGCAGACAAATCCAATAGATTGTAATTCAATATTTATATACTCACAATATTGATACTGTCCACTATCACAATATTGTGACATGCCACATTATCATAATTATGTCGCGCACAGAATCATCGATAACATAAAAAAAATATAAATTCGTTATTTTTTGTTAATAATATATTTCTTTACGTAATTACAAGGTCGTTATAACGTAACTACACAATGAGGTTACTTTCAATAATTTACCTAGAGATAAGTAAACTTATAATATAATTCCTGTAATAAGTAACCATAGTATACACTGCCGACAGAATAATAGAATGATTAATCACCTTTTGCGTTGTGTTCACACGAGGCAAATATTACCAGGATACCAAACTATCGTCAGGCGTTTGAACAGTCTGAATAAATTTACAATAAATTTGAAGTAGGTAGGTACACTTAATGCTCCAAAACTTTTCCCCTCAGAATCCATTTCCAGACCCAATACCAGCGTGTTTCGTTAATCAAAAGATACCGTATATCCTCTATTACCTCAAACAGACATTCCATGACTTCTAAATCGACGTCCGCCAATCTTAAAACTACGTCAATACAAAAGCCCAACTGACATGTTAAATATATTTCCATAGACATAATATCATAATTACATAGACAATAAATTTCCTTAAAAAAAACGTGTTTCCTGAGATTGTAATTGGTAGGATCCCTTTCTAACACATGATTGTACAACAAGTAACTACTATAGTTATACTCGTATAATACTGGTAATATGCCAGAAAGAGACACCAAATACTTTTTCACGTGATACGCCAATTTTTTTCATAAAAATACGTCACTGCAATGGGATAAAGAATACTTTTGCCAGAATGTGGTCAAAAAGCACAGTATGTTTATTAATTTATTATTGAGGTGAACAACAGATATTTGATACATATTATCAGTTGAATCAGCAAAAATCACACAAATAATCAAACATCCAAACCATGCAAACGACATCTAAAGATACATTCATTTGATATCATACAGACATCTCGCAAACAAACCTTCATAGTTAGATTTAACATTCACACTTTTATAATTTATTCATTAAAAAAATCCGCAAGTATATACACACACATATATAAAACAACATTTATAAAATAAATTGAAACTTTTTTTGTTTTTTTTTCACCCTTATAAAGAAAAACAACAACAATAATAATAAAATACGATATAAACTGTATACTGTTATGTTATAGTAAAATTTCTTTGTATTTTTCTCTGGACTGTCTGAACATGTTAATGGATTTTTTTCAATGCGAGCGAAATCGTCCGGCTTTTAAATCGACTTGTGTGAACATAACATAATGTGGTGTTCTCACTTTGGCGAATATCGCCAGAGCACTAAAATATCGCCAGCCATTTGAACCGTGTGAACAAAATGACAGCTAGTCTGAAACGATAAAAACCAGTAGAAACGATATCGTCTCGAGTTGACCACCTTCCAACTTTTTCGCCCGATTGAACGAATGCGCATGCGCCAAAGATATTCGCCAAAGTGAGAACACCACATGAACACCCCATAACTGTCTGAAAGCGAGGTGCGAGGAGCCTAGTAATACTTTTGTTTCACGTGAACTCTATTAAAATAATATTAGGTAGGTAACTACATTGTTGCGCAAAAAACTTTAACAACATTAAGATCAAATTATTATAATGCTATCTAATGACACCTCTATGATTATACAAAGTTAGCGTTGTCAGCATATTATTATGTAAAAGATGATGAAAAGGTTTTTTCACTATATATACAAGACTGAAATCCAGACAGACACAATATAACAATGTACTATACTATACTATACTATACCCTCACGCCGTGTCCCAGGTGGGGTAGGCAGAGAGAACGGAACGCCATGTCGCTCTATCCTTACATACTTCTTTCGCTTCCTCTACATTCATCCAGTTTCTCATACATGCACGCCGATTCCTCTTACTTAACACGCGACAATGTAATAATCATAATTATAGTTAGGATATAAAATATAGCTTTTTTACTCTTCTTTTTGTGTTTTTTTATTTATTTAAAATAATGGGCAATACACAAATAAAATTTTACACAATATAATTTAATAAAGATTCAACATTATAATTGTACTGAATCAGCCAATCTTTGATTTCATTGTCCTTTTTAGCTGCCAGTATAGTACAATACACAGAAAAAAAACAAAACAATGTATATCATTCCTGTCTAATGTGGCTCGTGAAAAGGCTCCTGGACATACAGACTACGTCCACGGACCTCACTATCTCCAAATTATTGTATGTGGTGAGGCATCGGTGTAGTGGCGAGTTTTGAGCAGCGTTAGTATTTTTCTACAATTATTGTTCAGTGGAGAAACTGGCGAAGAATTGGTCTCCTGGTCTTTTCCGTTAGCTTTCGACAGTGTAGGTGAAAAAATAAAGACATTTTACATTTTAAATTCAGCGATGTGGAACCCATCCTGATTGTCTTAATTTTTTGATGACAACGAAGAAGGCGGCTGACTGCATGTTTATTACATGCAGTTAGTCCGCTGGCTGCTCCACTTGTGACATATACTGTGGTGGCAGTAATAGCTATTATTTTCATTTCATTTCACCAAGTATGGATTTGTAACTACACCATGGAGTTCCCGGTAAAGAGAGATCTTCCACTTTTTTCTGTAAGTTTTCGAGTGTTCTGTAAAAAGCGAATGTCTGTAAAATCTCACGTAAAGGAAAATTTAACATTTACAAAAGAGATAATGAACCATGCCACTCATCCTGAATGGCTCATTTTTAATTGACGCGTAGAAGTAATTCGTTAATTTATTACATGCATTTAATTCGCTGGCTACCCCCCCTTGTTATGGGAAATATCTCAGACTTTCAATTTTTCAATTGAAAGACCCGGGATGGATTCGAGACACAAGCATATTATAGACGAATATTTGGGTTTATTCCAAATCCAGATTAATTTATTTTCTAGTAAATAATATAATGAAAAAATCAAAAATTTCAGTCGATCTTAGACAGAATACCAGTTTTGAATTTCTAAGAAATTTTCTGTGAAAACTACACTACGGAGAGCAACACTATACAATGTTGTTATGTATGGCAATGAAATGATACATTTATTTATTTATTCTTTTTGCACATCATCATTACATAACAGTGTTAACAAAATAATATAAAATTTTTAAACTAGGACGATGTGCAGTGGCGAGATTATCACTATAAAGTGATTTCTTCCATCTAACCACGACACATTGACATAAAACTAGTAAAAAACAAATTTACTTACAAAAAAAAACATACAAAATATCAAAACACAACAAAAGAAAAAAAAACAAAATTTAAAATAATATATTTGACACACACCCAACACGTGTCATCAATATTTTGAGTTAGTTTTTTGTTACAGTTTTGAATTTCTAAGAAATTTTCTGTAAAAACTACACTACGGAGAACAACACTATACAATGTTGTTATGTACAGCAATGAAATGATACATCAATAAAAGAAAAACTATTATTTAGGCCACAAATTTATTCAGTGATTCCCACAGGATGTTATGCGAAGCTATCTCGAGTATTCCCAAAGCTCATTACAAATTGGGTTAAGTGTGGATACATTTCGGACGCTTTAGGATGATAAAGACCGCAAAGCTTTATTCAAGTTGTCTCGTTTCTCAATCAGACTTTAGAGACTATTTTGTAGTAAGGTCTTGTTCATCTTGTATTTCAAGTAGAGCATACGATTAATTATTATGTCTGAATCACATCTCATGAACATTGTCTCTGTGTTCAAAACTTATTCGTGAAAATATTGAAGCCTTGGAGAAGTGGTGGCCAAACCGTGGCGCATTGAACGATCACAAGTGGTGCATTGCATATTTGTGGCCATTATTTTAAAATAGGCGCCATAACCGAATCTATATTTTTAATTTTTCAGCTTTTCAGAACTTTTTTGTTGGTGTACCGGGAACCAATGTTATTGTTCACACAGCTACCGACCGTATCAAGATAGGTGTTGCGAGTTCACATTCAACAATAGTAAATCAGAGTAAGTCTCACCAAACGAGATTCTTCGGCAGCTATAGCAACAGTTGGGTCCACAACAGCGATCAACTTCTTGTTCGTATTATTATTTCTGATGATTGTAGATTGGTGCTCTAATAAAAGAGCCTTATGAAATGAAGTAAATTAATCAATTGAATTCAGTGATTGAGGTATTTATTTTCCTCCCATAAGCGAAGCAGTTCCTATTCCAGTCTCTATTTTACAAGCCCAAATCAGATAACAATATATGAGTTTGTTTTATCCATTCATTACTGTAAAATGATTTCAAACAGTTCCATAGAAGTTATAACTTCAAATTAAATACAATCAATATACAGAGGGCACGTTTATCTGATCTCTCCCAACTAACCCAAACATAAACAATGTAATGAATTTACTTACTTTCTCTGGTGATAATAATTAAAATTGTTTTCTACGCTGTGTTCATATGGGCGATAATATCGCGGTACCGTGATAACGCTTACCACTTAATTTAGTTAACACAAAGGGTAAACAATATTAATCCTCTTTAGTCTTAACAATAATTTAATTAAAGCAGACATTTTTCGCTCGTTGAGCAGATCAGATTTGGTGCGAGAAATGTTTAATAATAAAACGACTGGTAAATTTATATGTGTTTCATAATATCTTTCGTTTCCTACACTTTCATAAAATTTCTCCATACACACACGCCAGTTTCTTTTCTTTTTTTATAACTAGGCAACCCACCATTGATCAATGAATTATAATTACTTTCTTATCATACGGGTTTCTCCCAACATTCTTTTGTTCAAATCCTATAAATACTGTTTGTCTCTGTATCTTATTTCACTTTTTACTAATCGCCTTATCATGGAGTTGAGAGTCTCCGAATACTAGTACGCGAAGTTAATAATAGTCGTTTAGAAGCTAACTACATACTGTATTTTTTTTTAATCATATTATTATGTATTTAATGTATGCATGTTTTGTAATGGCGATAGTGTACATAGTATTAATATTTTTCCGGCTGAGATCGCCTTGGCCAAAAGCTGTTATGGTCTCAGGGCAAGGTGAAGTTATTTTTTAAATAATAATTATAACTCACTCCCTTCCTTTATAAAACTTCGTTATTTTTAAAGAAGGGTAAAGCATAAGAATACACGAGCTAACGAGACATTGTTACTTATTGAAAATCTTGAATAGGTGACGCAAGTTATTTTAATATTTGTCTTACCTTATAAGCATCAGGTATGTTAACAGGTTCCCCGCTCTCGGCGACATATCCCACGATCCCAGTGCCCCAGGGTACCCTTATCTCCTCCCGTCTTTCCATTTCTCGTAATGTGGAGCGGGGGCAAACGTCGAAGAGCTTTGATACAAGACACCTGAAACAAAGAAACAAAATGTTAATTAATTTATTACGACGTTAATACAAATATTAGAAGTTGGTCTTATTCTATTGACTCCCAAAAAAATCTCTATATTTATATCACACCAAAGACCATAAGTGATACCTATTAACAAACGTATGTTATGAAACTATTAAGTACACATAGCGGACCATTATCACTACGGGTAGTCAGTAGAATAAGAGCATTAAAATCTCTTTATGCGTCAAAATAATTATTTTTGTATTTTTATAAGTGTTTTTACATTGTTTTTTACATTTTTACATTGTTTAAACTTTTACATGTGTTTTAGCATTTTAATTCTTCCTGTATCTTTTTATTTAATAAAGTACCTACCTACCTCAAATTTATGTTTATTAGTGGGTAAGAAAGGGATCTTTTGTACTTGGTTTGCTCATTGTTATAATTACTTGTCTGTATTTATTGATACAACTGTTTGATCCATATAGAATAAATAAAATAAGACATTTAAAATAAGTTGCATTCTTCATCACAGAATTGAATGTGTTAACTGTCGTGAAAAATACGTTTTACGGGATATTATATACCTACTAGTTAATAATTATTGAAGCTTGTCAGGATAAACAAAAACTTGCAGATAATAATGGCGGATTTAGAATTTCATTCTGGATTTCCACAATATTCATATAACCTTTGTCTAGAAAAGTTTGAATACACGTGCGGCTGAATTGCCATCCACGCTTTTCAGCACAATAAAATTAGATAAATGCACAAATATGACCAATCGTGATCATACAAAAACTTAACAGACATATAGCGGGACATTTTAATCAATCCAGATATCAATGAGATCAAATGATTGGGTTTAAAACTGTGGTTTAAAATACCAGTATTTTGCCTGTAATATTTGTGTTCAAAAATTTTCAAATATTACATACATTTATATTATGAAGTCTTATGTGCCAACGTAGTACACCTTTTAATATTATTATTTGAGAATGGTTGTGTCAAAATTAACACCGCGGGATCATAAGGAGCAGAAGCGAAGCTTTAGAAGCCAGAAATTAGCATACTTAATTACCTTTCAAAGCACAGGTTGCGAGATTTAAAGTATATATTATATTATGTATGTATATGGAAATATTATATCATTATTACTGAGCTATTTATAGCATAAAACGAGCATTTCAGACTTTTGCTATGATAAATATTACAAATGTAAAATAATTTATTGACAATAAGACGATTCTTACAAGGCTGAATGCCAATGCGTTCCCAGAAGATAACCTTAAACGATATCCAAACGATAACACAACTACAATACATCCTCAATTTTTCTTATAAATTCTGCATACGTCACGTTGAAGATATCAACTTCTCCAGCCAGACCATTAAACAGTTGAACAGTTCTTCCCACTGGGGAACTTGCCAATATATTTTTTATGTTATCTATCTTATTAAAATAATACATTCAAGGACCCACCGTCCACCCAGATAGCGCAGAAGTCTGAAGACTTTCATATATCCAAAATTCTACACTTATAAAAGTTGACTAATATTGTGTTAAAATATCGACAAAAAATATGATGTCTTCAAAAAGTGTCTTTAATGTAAGGTTAAGTGTAACTAGTAATTTAAGAAATAATTACATTGAAAGGATTTATTAGAGTACAGCAGTAAAGAAAAGCAAGATGTAAGGCTTTTGCGTAAGAAGCTCTTTCCAACACTTTGTGGGAAGAATGCTCGTTTTGTATTTTATTGTAATAAAGGAACTTTAAGCAGTTCTGGTAATAATAAGTTCACAACAGCAACTTGTTCTAAGAGTAACCCATGGGACACAGCATACTTTACTTTAAACAAGTTTTTAAAGTAAAAGACGTACACTTATATACTCACATTATTGTTGGTCTTATTATTTATACGTTTATTGTTCTAAACTTATAATAATTCAAAAGAGAAACAATTCATACTGGTTTTCTTAATGAAGTCAAAAATGCCTATACATCATTATATTTGTTAAATGAAGTTTTTGCATTTACTGGATTTTCCCACCTGCATGAGTGAAGATATTAAGAATATTACTCAACATACACCTCATCCGCACAACCAACAAACTGTGCAAACTCCCTTAAGTACAACCAACGGACTGTGTAAACTCCCTTAAGTACAACCAACAGACTGTGCAAACTCCCTTGAGTACAACCAACGGACTGTGCAAACTCCCTTAAGTACAACCAACGTACTGTGCAAACTACCTTAAGTACAACCAACAGACTGTGCAAACCCCATTAAGTACAACCAACAGATTGTGCAAACTACCTTAAGTACAACCAACCTACATATGACTGTGCAAACTCCCTTGGAATGGAAATTGGTGGGATCGGTGAACGTACCATAGGTAAAGTGCACTTAAACCAGCCTAAGCCGATTCGTAAGCGTCGGAACACCTTTCCTGTTTCATACTTAAGGTTGTCTGTTGAGTGATATTCTTAATCATTATACATATTTGAATATACTTTATTTTTAGTGGTCTCTAAGGTAAATTAATAAATTGATTTGATATTTTATGGTAATCCTGGTATGAAAATGACACCAAATAAAGTGTTATATTATCATCTAATGTTTCTGTTTTTTTTTACGTTTTATGTCACAACACAGCAAAATAAGACAAAAGTATTAAATCTACGTCACAATGGTCGACAAAAATGTAAATGACAATATTCGCACTTGGTTCTTTTTTGAACAGAAACAAAGGAACGTTTCGTGAAACTTGTAATTACCTCAACATTTACATATTGCTGAAATGAATCTTGCTGATAATAATATATCACCCAGTGACACAGGGTGATTAGAATTAAGTGTTCAAAACTTTAACAGAGAATATATTATTACATGGTATTATAATTATTATTATCATCTGCATACCGTACTGCTGCTGCTAATGGAAGTTTAAAGTTTATTCTATACAGAGAATGAGAGATGAAATGAATATCAGGCCGAAATTCGGTATCCGATGTGTTCCGCTTGATAATAGTAATAATAATAACTGCAGTTCTGAATACTTGTGTAGTGGGTGTGATACCTCCTTAATTGTTATTTTATTTTTATTTATTTTTACAATTTTTAGAATCAAACAGTCGTTACACAATATGTTGACAATTAATACATTTAACATGTAGACCAGCGAAGATTCCACTCTTACCAGAAATGTCTCAGTCTTGAGGAAAAAAAAGTAAAAGTTAAAATTCTCTAAAAAAGTCAAAGTAAATTTAAAAACAACGATAATACAATACTTAAAACAATACAAAAACATAAATATAAAAGCAAAAAATCCTAAAATACTAGAAATCAGTCCTTCAGTCACATTAGTCTTGAGATAGAAAGTAAAGTTAAAATTTTCTGAAAAAAGTCAAAGTAAATCTAAAAATATAAAATCCCAAAATACCAGAAATCAAAACAAAACAAATAAACAAAATCACCCATCCAGTATGAGTTACAATGCCCAACCAAATACACAGCCAATATCCAATGTCCCAAGGATGCTATGATCGAGAGAGCCATGCATTCAAGCAAGCACAACTAAAACAGTCGTGGTGACAATGCATAAAGTATTGTTACCAGGGACTGACCTCCGCCCTGGAAACTAAAAAAATGTATTAAAATTTTGTTAATCTGAACAATTATAAGATAATAATATCTAATTTTGAAAAATGAGACGTCAGAGGTTTCAGGGAGCTACTACGAGCGCCATCCACCGACCGACGTATGAGATTTGCGAAGAATAGATCTCTCACTTTATTCAAAAGTTAGGTATTTGTAAAACGTCTCATAGAAGGCATAGACAATCCTTCGATTCAGCGATTAGATATGCCATTCATCCTGACTTTCTAAACCTTTGTTGGCATGTTGAGGGTGACTAGCACATTTATTAAACGCGGTTAGTTTGATAGTTACACTACTTGTGGGATATGCCGTGATAGTGTAAATAGATAGATAGATAGACTGGTTAAAATGTCAAAAAGTTTTGTGTGTTTGAGTGTGCGCCTATTTAACGTTCTGCCTGACGATTTGAAACATCTGGAGCCTGCGGTGTTTCGAAGGGAGGTGAAGAAGCATCTCGTAGATAAAGAATTTTATACTATTGACGAAATGCTAACCGGGACTAGAGATCCTGTTTAGCGTGGATCTATATTATCTTTGTAATATAGTAAATATACCTGCTTATTATCGTTATCTTAATGCGAGCACATTCGCACATTTATATTGTTCGCGGTGATTCCTCTGGTTGTCTCGGTTGCTTCACTGTATTTATAATATTATATTTCATATAAAAATCATCGACGTGAATGCTGGCCTAAAACTTTTACACTTAGCCCAGCATTCGATTCCACCAATTCATCATACTGTTCTGCCAATGTTATATTATTTGTTTTATTTAGATAAATTGACGAAATGCTGTTCGGAGCCATTTACACTCTGATCAGCATTGATTTTGAAATAAATTTTACCAATTATTGTTCTCTGACGTCTCTCTGAAAAATTTCATGCTTTTGATATGTACATGTACTAATTGTTATTTTGACTGACGATTCCAAGTGTTCGGTTGGACCTAGGGATGATAAATAAAATAAATAAATAAAAAAATAAATAAATAAATAGATAGAAGTTTTTTAATTAACGAAAAATGATATTTGACACTTTGTTAGACACCTAAACAATGTTGGACACTTTCATTAAAATATTCATGAAATTAAATTTTTCTCCCTATATTATACATACTGTAACGAGACCAAAAATAATAATATTTGTAATAACATCATAAACAAAAAGTGGTGGAAATGGAAGAATTATCATGATAAAGTAACCATCTCCATACTGTATGTATTGTACAGTGGAAGATTAAAAGAAAGATACCTTCTTAAGTAGCATTCACATTGCTTCACTTTGGATGATCACCCAAAGTGTCAGGGTCAAACCTGTTCATCGAAAGTGATCACGTCTATTCACACTTGTTCATCCTATGCTTTCACTGCCATGTCAACACTCACAGTCATGTTGTACATATGTAGTTTGACGTATTTTCGTAAAAAAATAATAAAAAGAAAGAAAAAAAACTTATTAAAAATTAAAACAAATTTATTTAATTCTCGACAGTATGATGATTTTGTACATGATTCTGACTTTCAAAACAAATTCATAGAGAATAAGACAAAAAAAGGATAAATTTGTTTATGGTCGTTTCAGTGAAAGGACCTTTCATCAAAATTATGTCGGGTAGTAATCGCTTTCATCCGTCATCGCTAGTGATCACTATTGATGAAATGCCTGTTCACACCTTTTCATTTTGGAGGATCATCCAGAGTGATCCCTGAAAGTTAACAAATGTGAACGCCCCTTTAGGTTCAAATTCCATGTACAAAATACATTTGTCCAATATCATAATTGTATCATCACTGTAGTAAGACAAGTTATATGGAAACATATTATGCCCTCTAATACAAAATATTGAAAATGACCAATAAATATATGTCTTAAGTTTTTTTTTGTCAATTTTTTTGTCATTTCAGACATAAAACTTGTTTGTGCAATCTGATCGTTTTGCCAATTTAACAATTATTCCCAAAGCTGAGCCAGATTTCAAGTTATTAAAATTGTGATTTGGGTCAAACCGCAATACCCATATAATTTAAATTCAGCAAAAAAAAAACAGCTTTATCCACGAGTAGCTAACAAACTGGTAATACTTGCGTAGTTTAATTTTGAAGTGTAGCGGTGTTTTTTTCCCCAACAGTAGTTATATAATTCGAAATAATCATATTTTCAAATTTCCAAAAGCCAACTCAGCCAGCACAAATCTCGTGATTATACTAAAGTCTAAAGATTTTTTACTAAAAGGGAATATTATTGTCAAGAGGTGTATATCATGGATACCACCTTCTCTTATTCTATATAATTATCTGTCTCGTCTCTTTTGGTTTGTGTTGTATCGTGTGGGAATTAAAAATACTTCAACGAGCTTTTCAGCTTCACCTCAAAAACTTTTCAGAGGCAATAATTAAATTCTTTAATTATGTCATGTATTTTATTATTTCTACATATTTCTGCCCCTAATCTGTGGAACAGACTGCCTCTGGGGCTCAGGTGTGCTGCCGACTTCCAGGCTTTTAAGAGGGACCTCAAGACCTACTTTTTCAAACTTTATTATGAACTGTGACTGTTGTGTATATTGCATTATTTTATTTTTATTTCTGACGCGGATACATATTATTATGTATCTGAGATTATGTGTTATAAGGTTTTTGTAATTAATTTAAATTTTTGACACAGACAACATTGTTGAAGATAGAACATTATCATGTAAAGCGTCCTCGAGGTGCTATGGCACAAAGATGGCGCTTTAAATACTCTCCGTTATTATTATTATTATTATTATCTACAGAGGCTGCCAGAGGACAAACTGCATGAAATAAACATGCAGGTCATACTTTTGGTGCTGATTATAAAATAAGATTGGCATACTTTATAATTCTTTAAATTTCCTAACAGCATATTAATATCTTTGTTTTTTTGTTCGGAATTGTTGTTTTATTTCTTTGACATATTCACGGTTGTTTGTATTGAGAAATATAATGTAATTTATTTACCGTTGACCTATTGTTTCCCATTGACTTCTTCTGTATTGCATTATTTTATTTTAATGATTGTTTCTTATGAATTAATTACTCTAAATTTATACAAAACTGTATTTTAAACTTGTGATTATTGCGTCTGTTTGTGTTTATTGTCTATTATACTTCTTGATTAACATTCTAAAGGCTCACGCCGTGTGTTGATGTAAAGAAATAAATAATTTGAAAATAAGTATAATAATAATAAAATATAGCATGCAGAAGGCTGTTCTTCTATCAGCTACCATGATAGTCAGAAGGTTTTTGTCCCTGTAGCTCTGTAAATGCTCTCCCATGATTGTACTATTTTCATGGAAGAATCAACTCGAATAATGTTGGGGTTCTAAATTTTAAATATAAATTTATTTTAATATTTTATTGTTTTTATTATTTAGTGTTATATTTAAATTTAATTTTTAATCTTATATTGTGTTCAAAATGTAGATTATAATGTTATTTTGTTAATTTTTTTTTAAAAAGATATACCTATCTGGGTTTTTGTTATAAACCCAAATACAACCTTATACACCTTTCACAGTAAGCTACTAAAATGAGACATGTAAATAACAGTAATAATAAACTTTATTTTACATAAAATTTAAACAAAAATAATTAGATTATATACAAATAATTTGCCCAATGGGCGACTTTATCGCAGGGACGCGATATCATCCAACTAACTCAAATAGTAGTATACTATTTTTTCCTCAACTAAATACCTAATATATAAATGGAACATTGTATTTTTTAAAGCTATTTGTTTGTGTAATTGGAAGAGTGGCGCTGATTGTGCATATTACCTATTAAATCAAAATTTTCAGAATTTTCGACCTCTCGAGTTATGGAACTGGACAATCGATATTTGTATAATGTATTGGGAATATGACAAGCCTGTGTACGCAAGTTTTATCGATTTAGAAAAAGCATACGACACGGTACCTCGTGAAAATCTATGGCAAGTACTAGAAACATATGAAGTAAGAGGTAACCTGTTGTCGTCGATAAAATCTTTGTACGTTGACTGCATGAGTACGTACAATGCAGTCGAGTGAGGGCTTGTGAGAGTCTAACAGAAGAATTCCCCATTGGTATAGGCTTGAGGCAGGGCTGTCCGCTGTCCCCGATTCTTTTCACGATACACTGAGAAAAGGTACATCTACAAATTCAATTGATATTTCACAATAAATTGTTTTGCTCGCCTTACCATCGATATAATATGACATAAAGATCAAATTCAACATTACGTAACATTAAATCATTTCGCATTTACCGATAACTATTTCTGCACAATGATTTGTTCGGCCTTTACCAATCTTTTAGAAGTTTTAGTTACCCAAACATCCGTGTATGGCGCTAGTTGGTTTAAAATAATAGTCAGGTAAGTACATATGGCTTGTGAAATTGCCACACGCATAAAAATACATTATGATTGACGAAACGTATTTCAACAGTACAATATTGTTTTATTTATTTGTAGTATTTTCGTTATTATACAAATAACCTAATACTAATTTATTGTTATTCAATATAAAGAATACACTAAAATGGTTGTAAAATGTGTTATATTTTGATAAAAAAAAAACAATACTTTGGTCATTATTAATTATTCTAATGGCAACACTAGTATTCGATGACATTTATCGGTTCTCCGTTGTGTTTTGTTCTGTGTTAATTTCTGTCAAGCCGTTTTCGTATTTCACTATTTCGGTGTTTTTTTTTAGTGGATTGAGGATAATTGTTAAAATATGACCGTGCATTTACTCACATTTAAAACAAGATCCCTCATAATATTGCATTATGGAATGAAAAAATCACCTGTCATGGAAATGCAAGGTAAACCTTTGAAATTTTTTCTTATTTACTATTATTTTTGTATGATCTAAAGCATTAATGATTTTGATATAATGTTTTTACTTTATAGATGAAACGCAATGTGGAAAATAACGTGGAATTACAGAATGAAAGTGGACCATCAAGTAACCATTTGGTGAGTAACATTGTTCTAACCTTGAGTGCTTGTGGATGGACTAATTAGGTTATTTAATTTAATGAATATTTTTTGCTTTACAGATTACAGAATTTAATGTTAAAAACCATGTGATGAAATGAAAGTGAAACTTCAACCATCAATTCGGTATGTAATATTGGACTAACATTGATTTTGTTTGTTAATGAACTAACTTTATTAGTTATCATTTGGTTTAATAAATCATTTTTGTACTTTTAGACTGTGGAGGAAACAAATGAGGTTGTGATTGAGTATATACATTGAAGGAGACCCACCGTCCACCTGGATAGTTCAGAAATCTGGGGACTTACATTTATCCGACTAAATTTCTACACTAACAAATTTGTCCACACAAGTGGTGCCATAATATATGTTAAGATCAAAAGCATTTACAGCTCAACAAATAATGAATCTTTATAAAGTCCAGTCCATGATGAGTTGGTATGAGATGTTTAATTTGCAATAATTGTTTTATCAACAAGCCAAATTTGAGTTTTTATTGAAGATTAACTAAAATTTGTACTTTACAGAATGTTGCAGAACATTAACAAATTGGTGAAGCTGTTGCACTGGGTTTGGTGTCACCTACAACAATAGCAAAAGTTTGTATACTTCAAATTCTGTTATTTTAATTTCTATTCTTTCGTTTTCAAAAATAACTTTTAGTTATATATATTTTTTTTACATTTACAGAAAAAAGGTCAAATGGAATTATCAAAAGGCTAGAAGAAAACAAATAAGTAGAATTGGGGCATTCGTACTCAAACAGAAAGGGTCAACTGTCAGCATGAAAAATTTTTGTTCCCATAGAAAAATGTTGCAGAGAAGAATACCAAATAAAATAACTCCCGTAGAGCAACAAAGTGGTACAATTAGAACTTGTGTTTTTTTAATTTATTTTGATATAATGAAAACAAAATTGTTTTTGGTTTTACTACGATTTATTTGTTATATAAGTTACCAGGTTTCAACCTATGAGGTCATTGTCAAACTAAATTTACTATAGGCCGTGTTGTTACTTAAATACTATGTCTTTGTAGGTAGGTATAACAATATATTCTTAAAGCTAAGGTTTTATATAATGCAAAAATTATTGAGGGAAATTCAGAAAGAACAGTTGGTTGAGTAAAGATTAATAAGGAAGACAGTTGATTAGTATTGTGTAAATAAATGAATTAGTATTGGGTATTGTTGAAACTAGTTGAAAATATAGATGTTGTACATGTTATTATTCCTAAATGGATGCTTTTTGTCAATATTCCTCTGTTGATAATAATATTAGGTACATCTGTTACATCAATCTATTAGTTGAAGTCAAAATACCTAAACCTATTTCATTTATTTACACAATACTAACCAACTGTCTTCCTTAATCTTTACCAATAAAATGTCACATTATATATAATCAATATAATTTAAATCATACAACACAACCAACTGTTCTTTCTGAATTTCCCTCAATAATTTTTGCATTATATAAAACCTTAGCTCTAAGAATATATTGTTATACCTACCTATTAAGACATAGTATTTAAGTAACAAAACGGCCTATAGTAAATTTAGTTTAACAATGACCTCATAGGTCGAAACCTGGTAACTTATTAAACAAATAAATCTTAGTAAAACCAAGAACAGTTTTGTTTTCATTATATCAATATAATGGAGTTCAGTTATAATGTTGCAGCTATGTTCCAACAACAAAAAGAAATAAAAACAAAATGAACTCGATTGCACCGACCGAGGCAATAACAATGAAAGAAAAAAGAAAAACATGAAGTCGTGAAATGAATAGGCTATTACAAGTAAACACAAGCAATGACTGATGCTCAGGGGGGGGGGGATCAGTTCTCTCTGAATAAAAACTGGGGAAGGGGAACCTCACCACATTCAAGACAATCATCAACCAGAACCCTGAAGAGATCTAGAAATAGCACCGTTGATTTTTGGCAATGATGATAAGTAAAATTTCACTCCTACCGGGTGGAATGCCTGTGAATAATAATAATAAGTAAAATATAACATCCCTGAAGAAAGAGTTGTAATTTCTGCACGACCTTTGGAATAATCCTATAATACGCGTTTGATATATTTATTATGTCTTTATAAATTGTCCTTATTTTTATATTTTTTCAATTGAAATTTTTAATAAATGATTATATTACATAAGAACTTAAAAGAAAAAATCATTTTAATTTCCTTGCTACTTTTTTTACTTATATATTAATCACAATGTTTATTTGTAAAATGTGAAAAATTATTCTAATAATATTATTATTTTTGTTAGATTTTTTCAAATAATAATTATAGTGTTATTAGAAAAATAGATCACATTTTACAACTAAACGCGATTAATATTATTGGACTTTTGACAGCTTGTAAGGTCATGTATAGGTACCTACGTAAGTATGACAAGTAAATCAATTGATTCGTACCAACGATTCGTTCTGCAGCCAACGTCAAGTTGATGACGTCACTGTGAAGAAGTTGTTGGTAAACGTACCAATGAATTGGTTGCGAAGTCAATAGATCTGTACTAGTGAATCGTTTGTACGAACTCTGGTCCTAATTTGATAGTACGTACCAATGATTCGTTGTGAAATTTCGTTAGTATTTTTCTCAGTGTATATATGGATTGGATGAACAGAAAGAGCGAAACTCCTGATCAGATAACAGTGGGTAATGTGAATCTGAAAACACTGTTGTTTGCTGACGATATAGTAAGACTAACTTCATCTCAGAGTGGTATGCAAGAATGGTTGAGTAGTTTCGAGTCGGTTGCAAATAGAGCTGGCATGAGTATAAGCACAACTAAATCGGAAGTAATGGTCATAAGCCGAGAAGAAGTGCAGTGTGCGGTACATGTGAACGGGGCCCAACTCAAACAGATCTCGACATTCAAATACCTGGGAGTGGAGTTCTCAGCAGATGGTCGACAAACAGCGTGCATAGACAAGAGGATTGTGTCGGCAGGAAATGTGCTGAAAGCGCTTAAAAACCCGATAATACGTAAATCCGAGCTGACCCAACGGACGAAAATGGCCATATTTAAGACAATATACCGCCCTATCCTCACATATGGACACCAGATTTGGATGCTCACAGAGAACGTGAGATCAAGGTTACAGGCAGCAGAAATGCGGTTCCTCAGGGGAGTGGCTGGTGTGTCATTGAGAGACCGTATAAGGAATACGAATGTTCGTGAGGCTCTCAAGGTAGAACCAGTACTCCTGCATATAGAGAGGTCGCAGTTGCGATGGCTGGGTCACGTTCTCCGCATGCCAGAAGACAGACTACCACTTAGATCTTTGGAGGCTGTGGGAGAGGGCAGAAGACCGGTAGGCCGTCCTAGAAGAAGCTGGCAAGAGCAGGTGTCAAACTTGTGTGTTGAAAGGCTTGGTTTGGAGTGGCCAGAGGTCCTGGAAGCAGCAGTGGACAGGGATCTCTGGAGGAAGTACCTAGGCGCAATGGGCCCCCGACCCAACTAGGACAAGGGGAAGAAGATGTATGTATGTATGTATACATTCTGATGCCAATAAGTTTTATTTATTTATGAATGTATGCTTAGTATGTCATTCATTTACTAATTTTAATTTAGACAGGTAATGGTAATTTGTCATACTTCCATAATCATTTTGTTTTAAAAACGCGAAGATGCAAATTATACTTTCTGTATGTTGAGAGCAGTAGCGCATGTTAAAATTTTAATTATTCATGACTGCATACAACATTTTAATAATGCATTCTAATGACTCAAAAAGCGGGGGTGTGTTTCTACATAAATATAACACAACCCTTATCTCGCTTTCATAAAGGGGTGAAAATAACTACAAAAACTTTTCACTCACATGAGTTATTAGTAGCTTTCACATCTATAAATAAACTTAATGTTTTAATGTGTATATCACGGAATGCTATTTTCAGAATAATATTGTGTTGAAAGTTAAACAAATATTATTCATTAAATAAACTTTCATTCATTTCTTTTAAAGCTATTTTTATCAAAGGGTTAGCTAGCGAGTGTTAAAGATGCAGAGAATGAATTCTATTCTCCGTGATCAAGTTGTAAGGTTTTCAGAGCCTGAAATTACTGAAAGTTGCTTTTTTCATTCAAATATTCATATAAAAAGAACAGGAATAATATTTATTTCGTGTTAAAATAAAAACGGTAGTATGTTTTGAATTTATTTTAACATGAAGATCAAAACCAAAGCCTATCTATCTACATATCTATTCCTTCACGCCCCATCTCAAGTGGGGTAGGCAGAGAGAATGGGACGCTATATAGATCTGTCCTTACCTCTATACTGCCATGCTAAGTAAAAACACAGTAATTACCTAACACATATGTGTCAGAATCGCAGACCAAGTTTAAAACTACATTTTGTGTGTATTTTTTCAAGTATTAAAAAGACATACCACAGTCGTCACAAATATCTAAGATATTCAATAATTTTTGAAATATGCTTCCTTTTAATAAGCTAATTTATAATATATATTTGTAACGACTGTGGGAAGTTTGTTTTTTGATACTTGAAAAAATACACACAAAAAATTAGTTTTAAACTTGGTCTGCGATTTTGACACATATGTGTTTGGTAATTACTGTGTTTTTACTTAGCAGGGCAGTATAAATCTGTCATAAGCAAGGTTTAACTTATTAACAGGCGATTCTTGGTGGAAGTTTATTATAGCAGAAGATTAAATGAAACAAAATATTTAGTTATTTCACAATTGATTTCATTAACTTTACGAGTCGGCTGTCGAAAGCTTATGCTTTCATCATCAGGCGAGTGTAAAATTGAACTTTATTTTAAAAGTAAATGACAAATAGAGAAACAATTCCCATGAGAGATAAGTTCTAATCAGGTATGTTTAACCATGTTAATAATAAATTTAATGTGCTGTTGTAGATGGTCTTAAATAAAAACATCTTCAGTATTTCATGATGAAGGCAAAAGCTTTCAAAAGCCGATGAATAAAGTCACAAATGGAATAAGTAAACGTTTTATTTATATTTTAATTCTGAACAAAGTCAATTGAATCAATAGCCTGTTGGTAAAGTGTCGAACTTTTAAATTGAGTGATGCCGATTTCAAATTCTTCTGCCCTCGACCTATTTCACTCTTACGACACAAGCAATAAAAAAACATTAGTTTCGATAGAAGAATTTCATTTTGTTTGTAATTTTATTTTGCGATCGTTTATTGAATCACTGAGAGCTTGCTACACAAATAAGACACTTTCATGTCATTCTCAACTGTGTAGTTAGTGAACACAGCGTGAAATATTGGGTACTTGGACTATTTTATAGTATTAGCATGTGCGATAAGAACCAAGATCGGAACCGCAGCAAAAGAGATAGTAATAATATGTTACCACAAAATATAGAGACCATAGAGAAAGAAAGATGAACAAAGATAGAACATAACATTAAGTAGTAGCACAAACCATTGCATTTTGCTTCGGTGGAATATTATTATTTGATTACTGCAAAAGGAACATAATATATTGCACATTCTATTTAGTCTATGTATGTATAGATTGTATAGTAGTATTACTTTAGATTTATCCATTCGTGGTCCGAGAGAAACATTTATATCCTTAAGTTAAAAAGTTGTATTAATTTCAAATATATCTCATGATTGAAAATGTCCTTATAAGACGAAAAACGTCTCTCTCATCGAATAAATCAATAGTAGAATAAACCGCTTGTTTTATTTACTTCGATATCTCATGGACTGATCGAGTGTCCAACGAAAGGGTGCTAAATATAATGAAACAAGATAGAGAACTGCTAACCACTTAAAGACAAAAAGCCGCATACTTAGGTTCTATATTCCATGGAGGAAAACATGCCCTTCTACAGCATAAAGTAGAGGGAAACATAGAGGGTAGACAGGGATTGGGGCGTAAAAGAGCACCTTGGCTCAAAAATCTGTGGCAGTGGTTTGGAATACCGGATGCAGCAACGCAAATCAGACTGGCCCAGGATCGTAAGAAGTTTCGAGAGATGGTCGCCAACCTCCGATAGGAATGGCACGAGAAGAAGAAGAATTTCAAACAAAAAAATGTTTTTGTAATGCGCGGTAATTTTAGCACAGTCGCGTACTGTAGAAATATTATCACTATCCGCCTTCTTCTCGTTGTCTTCCTCAGCTATTTCTCCATTGTTGGATGCAGGATTTCTCCATATTATTCTTCATCATACATTTATTATTATTTTTTCCCCAAAATACAAAACGTAGGAATGCTCAAAGATTTCTCCTTCCAATCCTATGCTATGCAGATTGTACCTTTCCTGACGCGTCTGAAGAACTCAACCGTTAGCTAGTTTAGTATTAATTTGTTCAAATTTAATATTTTATTTATTTATTTATTTATTTTTCATATCATCCGTAGGCCATATATTTAGCACTTGGAATCGTCAAATAATACAAATAATTTTCTATTCTATAACAATCACAAACAATTTTCAATAGTTCGTTACTTCACCATAATATCAAACACTTCACAATGATCATAGACAAGAAAAGAAAATAAAAGAAAACAAAAAAAAATTATGAACTGATTAAGGAATTTCATTTCATCAAAGCTATTTTGAGTGTAAAAGGCCCAAAACAGCTTCACGTCAATGTTATTAATTACACACATTTTTTATTTATTAATCAATAGACGGCATAAGCCTTTATACAATACATAATATCAGTTAATACATAATAACAATTCTAATAGTTAACAAAATTAATAGTAATATTTGGCTAGTACAACCGCACTCAATGAGTGCGGCCAGGTACCCAAGCAGTGCAACACAATAAATAATAAATACTACTGTATTGCAACCCTCAATACTGGTCATGGCCCGCTGTGAATCTATATCAATATGTATACATAGCGTGTATGTATATATAAGTGCAAAGATTATAATGGCCCTATAGTCTTAAACACATGGTGTCAACTGTGGTATACGGTACAACGCAGTGCACACTATAACCTGATCATACGACATTTCGCATTAAGTGCGGTTGAACTGCCAATGCGGTCATAATTTGTAAATCAATACAAAAATTTAAAAAAAAACAGGTATTAGAAGAAGTAGGAAGTTAATCAATAAAAACTTATAAACAAGTGGGTTTAACAATGACAATGTCATATCATAAACTCTTTTATGAGGTTGTATGTTGAAATAGTTAAGTTTATTAATTAAGATACGTTTCATTTTTTATTGAAAATTATTTGATAAACAAATGTTGATTTACAAAATAATAAATACCAAGATGTGAAATTTATTAATTAGGATACGAAACAATTTTTATTGAAAATTATTTGAAAAACAAAAGTTGATATACAAAATAATAATTACCAGAAAGTGAAGAAAATTGTCAACATAATACGATACAAAACTGTGGTTATCTAGAAGACATTGCTTCCAGACAGTAAGTTCGCTAATTGCTCATGATTTTTTTGATCAATAAAGTGTTATAAATTTAATTATATATACAATGCACTCAACACATATACATGTAACAAAACCCAGACCCAGAACAATCTGACAAAGGTCATTCTTCATTTTGCCATGGCCGGGAATCGAACCCGGGACATGATTCAAAAGAAAGAGCGTTACATCCCGGTCACACGGGTCGACAATTGTGAAAAAAAAGGATGTCAGAAACTTTAAATTTTTTTTTTTTTTATAACAATTCACACAGACCGAGCTAGTCCCAAACTAAGATGTGAATCTTGTATTATGGGTACTAACGCGACGATACACATATATACAATGCACTAAACACATACACATGTAACACCCAGACCCAGGACAATCTGAAAAAGGTCATTCTTCATTTTGCCCTGGCCGGGAATCGAACCCGGGACCTAGTGACTCAAAGGCAAGTGCGTTAGCCTCCACGCCATACCAGATGAAAGAAAAGTCTTCTTTTTGGCGAACTGGTGCTTTTTAATAATGTATTGAACCACTAAGCTTTCTTCACTGTTGACATACATACTAGTTATGTTATATACATATACGTTTGGTTGTGAAGTGAAAATGGCAATATTCCAGCTTCCAGCTTGCTTTGAAGGAATCATATCAAGTAATTAATGAGTGAATCCAGCAAGTAGTAGCACTGCATTGAACGACAGTGGCAACTGTCCGTTATACACATAATATTATCTATTTAAAATCATCAGTGATACTATAGGAACGACGAGAGTGATATTCGCTATTTGGTCATTTCATATTGGAAAAAACAGGGAAGTCAAAATACGAATTAACAATATATTGTAAAACAAAAAGATTTTTTAAAAAATATATATCTGGGTTTTGCTATAAACCCAAATACAACCTTATACAGCTTTCGTCGCATTTGAAGCTTGTGTTTTTGAAACGAGCGTTAAATGAAGATTGAAAAACTCTAATGAAAAACTAAAATAATAATTAACATAATACATTAAAAATTTGATTCTCTAAAGCTTTCTTGATTACAAAAGTCATAAATTTTCCTCACTCCTGATATCTGATAGCCACAATGTCTCCACTTTCATCTCCTCCCAAAGGACAGACTACCACAAACGATGAGACGGGAGCAGTTCAAGACGTAAATTGAGCCATTCAATAACAGTGACTTATTAAGATTTTATTTAAATTACAATTCTTAGAAAATTATCAATATTAATTACATAATATTATTAAGTTATCGCTAACCGTTTAATTCAATACAACAATTGCCAGTAACAGTTGGCCTTAATGCATCAGTAGCATGTAATAAACATGCAAGCCGTCTTCTCTGTGCCAACAAAAAATTAAGACATTCAGGATGGGTGGCAAACGTCATCGCTAAATTTAGGAAGTAAAATGTCTTTATTTTATCGAACAAAGGCTTTTTACAGGACATTTGAAAATTTACGGACAAGAGTGAGATACCAATTCTTTGCTGGGTGCTCCACAGCAAACGTGAAACAGAAATAATTTAAACGTGAATTATACAGATAATGTTATTCTATTTACCTAGTGATGAGTTTTGGTATAAAATAATAATATGTCAAGTGATAAGGTCGCGATAGTATACCGTAGGTAAAGATACTACGACAGACAATATAATCCTGGGGGACGCGTAGCAGTCATCGTAGGTTGCGTGATGTAATGACATCAGCAGCAGCGTAGAGACGGGAAGTTGTCGTCTGACAGTCAATTTCATTCCAATTCCACGCGTTCATTCATTTAGAGATTGCCTGGAAAAATTCCAAAATCGATTCGAGAAAGCAGCTCACCGGTCACGTATAGAGCATTTACCTCTAAATATAGAAATGTTTTCAAGTTTGCCTAAACTAGATGTTTATACTGCCTGTCATTCATTCATTAGATATATTGTAACGAAATAAATAATAATAAAGTAAGTAAGAGAACTTTAAAATAAAATACAATAATACCTTATTATAAATACAACCTGGAACCGGTTTTAGAAAATCAAAATGACAGAGTCAATTATGATAAAATAATAATAAGAGATAGACAAATACATCATAATAGACCCCATTTAGTATTACATGATAAACGTAATAAAATAACGTACCTAATAGACATTGCTGTCTCAAATACACATAAAATACAAACAATCGTCGCAGAAAAAATAAGTAAATATACAGAACTAGCAGGAGAAATAAAAAATATTTGTCAATTTAGGTCCGCTTATATAATACCTTTAGTCAAAGCACAATGCTGATATTTTGAACCCGCGTTTTGAGCCTAATCCTTTGATATCCTGTATATCTGGATAGGTGAATTTTTCCTGGAATTAGACTGTGAAGTTTTTGTGTAACTATGACTGGTCTTATGAAGACTTATCTGGTTGTATAACGCTGAGGAAACGTGCCTAAATTGCTTAATAATATTATGATGCCGACATCTATTAAGAAATGTGGTAACATTAAAGAAAAAAGCTTGTAAAGCGATGTCTCTTAAAATGTGGGTTTATTTATAATTGAAATTATGTAAATACAATATTATTTTAAGTCTATGTTTGCTGCTATTGGTTAGGTTTAATATAATTATATTATTGTTGTTGGTATGAAAAAAACGCACCGAAAAATCTGTTTTCATGGATTTGGCGCGACTGTATTATTATAATTTAATGTTGTTTCTGTAAAAATATATAATGAAAAAAAAATCAAACCATCATGATGTATTTTAAAAGTTATTAGCTAGCGGACTAATTAATAATAAACATGTAAGTCGTCTTCTCCGTGCCGATAAAATGAGACATCAAGGATGAGTGGCACACCACATCGCTGAACTGAAGATGTCGAACGTGATGTTTTGCCAAAATCTGCTTTTTATAGGACACTCAAAATTTACAAAAAAAAGAAGAAGACCATAATTATGAAATTTCACTAACTTAAAAGTCAATCAATATTTCAGTAACTTTACAGTCAATAAATATGTGAGAGTCCGAATCAGATTCCAAATTTGTTGATATTATTTTAGGTACATATTTGGGAACAAAAGTATTCTGTAATAATGCAATTTGAAACAAGTGTTCCTTTCTACTATATATAGAGAGTTACAATCCATTGGATTGGTCTGCAACGAGTTTGGTTTTTCTTCTCCATTCGTCTCTATTCTCCGCCAGTCTTTTCAGCTCTACGTATGAGCCACAGTTCATATCACTCTTCAGTTGGTCCATATATGCGTCTCTTGGTCGGCCTCTGCCATTTGTCCCCTCTGTCTTACCCTCCGCGATGGCTATGAGTAGTCCTGGGTGCCTGATGTTGTGGCCAATCCAGTTAGCTAGTTGTTGGCTGATTCTCTTAAGGAGTTGCCTTTTTTCGCCTACCCTGGTTAATACTTCTTCGTTTTCGACGTGCTCCGACCAATGGATCTTAAGCATGCGTCTGTAGCACCACATTTCAAAGGCCGCCAACCGTCCGCTTTCACTCTTGCTTATGGTCCATGTCTCACAACCATAAAGCAGAATGCTCCATACAAAGGCTTTAGTAAGGTTCTTCCTTACGCTTAAGTCATTTCTACTATTGTTTGTTAATTGACGACCGGTGTGGCGTGGAGGCTAACGCACTTGGCTTTGAGTCACTAGGTCCCGGGTTCGATTCCCGGCCAGGGCAAAATGAAGAATGACCTTTTTCAGATTGTCCTGGGTCTGGGTGTTACATGTATATGTGTGTAGTGCATTGTATATATGTGTATCGTCGCGTTAGTACCCATAATACAAGATTCACATCTTAGTTTGGGACTAGCTCGGTCTGTGTGAATTGTCTATACATGTTATGTTATAAAAAAAAAATTCGCAGAGAGACGTCTTTCGACTTATAAGGTCATTATCAATCTGAATTGTTTACAACTATTCATCTGTTTATATAGTGTTTACTACAAAAGAAATTCATTATAAAGTCATTATCTGACCTATTATGAACAATGTAACTTACTGGAAATTTATGGTATTATATTTAATGTTATCTATGTATTAGTTTGTATTATGTTTGAAGGTATTATTGTACCTTTTAATGTAAACAAATATAAAAATTAGTTTGTTTATTATTGATATTATTATTATTAAGATTTTTACATTAAAAGGTACAATATTACCTTCAAACATAATACAAACTAATACATAGATAACATTAAATATAATACCATAAATTTCCAGTAAGTTACATTGTTCATAATAGGTCAGATAATGACTTTATAATGAATTTCTTTTGTAGTAAACACTATATAAACAGATGAATAGTTGTAAACAATTCAGATTGATAATGACCTTATAAGTCGAAAGACGTCTCTCTGCGAATTAACAAACAATAGTAGAAAGGAACACTTGTTTCAAATTGCATTATTATGGAATTCTACTACGTGTGCACCGACACAATTAATAAAAGTATTCTGATAAAGTTTAAAAATATTCTATCTCTATCAATCACATTACAGCACCTCCCATAAGTGAGGTAGCCTATGGATTGCATATAATTAACATAAAGGTCCTCCTCTCTGTGCTATGAAAAAATAAAAAAATCGAATGGGTGGAATACCTCGTCAGTGAATTTAAGATTTTAAATGCCTTAAACGTTGCATTTTACGATCATATTTTCAATGACATTTAAAATCATTTAGAAAAGAGTGGGAGACCAATCCTTTTCTAGGCTCGTGCTAAATATGACAACATTAAGTAAATATTTCACACAATTCATAAAAACAAATTTGTTTTTTAGTTTTCAATGTCTTGTGAAATATCCGAGAAATAAAGATATTTCAACTCTTTCAATTACACAAACTAATAACCAGATATAAAAGATACACGGCATATATCAAATATTTAGTTATTTAGTAATTTACGAACCCAAAAGATAAAAAAGGGGATCTCTGAAAACAACGTGGCAATTCGAAGTGACAAATTATCTCGAGTCTTTAGTAAATAACACAGTGCCTTGTATATAAAACCCAGGAATACTGCCATGGAAGGTTCTAGTCAGTTAGTAAGTATTTATTTCTGCTTATTTCCCAACAAAAAATACAAATCCAATATCCTTACAAAAACATGTTTAGCCTGAAGCAGTGATAATAAACATTTTATTAGGAACTTTCATTATTTTCCAACAAATATGGACTTACATTTTAATATTTTATTTGTCTTCTGATCCACTTCCAAGTAATTTTCATATTAAGTTTTCAAAACAGAACAAATATGACGAGCTCGCTTATTTATTTCATATAAGTAAGGAGATAGGACAATTATATTATTTTGGATATTGAACAAAACCTTATTCTATTGAGACTTCTACTCTTCTAAGCACACAATATCAAATAAATTATTTGCAGAAGAAAATGTTGTGTCTTTTAAACAGTTCATTTTGTTAATGGTATGATAATAAAATTGATTGTAGTTTATTGGCAAATAACAATTAAATATATTCGAAGTATTTGAAATTAGATAAATTAATAATAAATCAATAAAATAAAATAATCTTTATCGTACATTTTTTATATGGTACAAATGGCAGGTTTATTTCCTGCAGGCAATTTCTAACAACAAATAAACTAGAATCAAATTGAAAACAAAACACACAAAAAACATAGCATAGAGGTTATTTAGAGGAATTTCAATTATATTTCTTGGTATTTTTGACACAATTGTGCGCCGGAGACTGGGTTTACTTATGAAGTGTAGATTTCAATAAAATTATTGATTTTCTAGCTACTCTAGATTAATCATTCTAATTAATTAATTTAACTACGGAAACGACCAGAAACACTCTGTTTTCGGAGTGAAAAAAGTGTTTCTGGTTATTTTCGGATTAAATTGATTGGAATGATTAATCAAGAGTAGTTTAAAATAGAAGAATTTTAATAACTCTATGCAATTTTATTAAAAATGTCATTTTATTGTGATACTGTCTGGCTTGTAAAAAAATAAATATTATACATTATTTCTGTTATCTCAGGCCCCGTAAAACTTTGAACTACAAAATAATAAATGTTTATGAAAGTAATTATATTTTTAGTAATTAGACAGTTTTACCCGTCAATGGAATAACAATATAAATATAATGTGCATTGTATATAATATGATATTTACTCAGTACAGTAGTTATTTTTACTTGAAGTGTGCTTATATTTTAATAAATGAGTTGTTGTTTAAGTTAATTTTATTTATTTTTACTTAATATTTGTCTTTATATAATTCGAATAATCAGAGTGCAAGGAATGTCGTGGAAAGAGGTGACGCAATTGGCACAGAGACGCTCTGAATGGAGGAGGCTGGTTTCTGCCCTGTGCTCCCGAGAAGAGCGTTGAGGGCGATGATGATGATGATGAATTTGAATAATGTTTTCTTAAGTGAATAATATGCTGAAAAGTGTGAACACCACTCACGCGCTGATACATTTTTTAGAATATAAATAAAAATAACAATAATTTATTTATTTACATATCCACGGCGTGAGCCTTTTACATGTTTAAGAATACACAATCATACAAATCAAATTTCTCATTCACAACAGAGTAAAGTTGGAAAACAAAAATTGGCAAAGAACAAAACACAAAAGGGAATCAATTCATTACAATAATAATTTAAGTCAAATCACAAAATATTGGAGTGTCAGTGTAGAATGTCAATGAAATGTTTAGTACTTAATATGTCAAGAATTAAAATTGTAATAAAGGTAGGAGATGTCGAGTAGATAGAAGAAAAAAAAGTCCATAGGAAATGGTACAACTAATTTAAATGTCATAAATAATTGAAATGTCATACCTAATATCTATAATAATTTAAAATGTTAATAAATAAAATTGAAAAATGTTAATTATAATTTAAATTATCAATGATAATAATATATTCATTCAAGGTTGCGCACTTCTCTTCTACACGGGTTCCATTGTGTATTACTTTTGTGTAAAGTGGAAGGCAATCTATCGAGAAGTAGTAGAGACTTAGATACCTATATTATATTATATCCCCTGAGGATCTGATGGGCTCTGGCGTAGCTGGATGTGACCCATGTTGGATAGATACTGTAGTGGGTATAAGTTGGAGTGGGTAACGAGAGACTAGTAGGGTAACACTTTACTGGAAAATCATCTCATCAATCAAGCATGTCTTTTCCCAAGTCCTCTCCCATTGTTATCTATGCTATTGTAGATATTCAGTATCTTTTACTAAGTACCTATTGTCCTGATAGATCTGTCAGAATGAGAATATTTTCTTTGTGTTAGTTTCAATGTAACCTACATATTTATTTATTTATTCTTAACTACATTGATAACAAACAATTACATAAAAGGTATACATTCAAGTTAGATACAATCAATATACAGAGGGCGAGTTTATTGCAAAGGTGCGATCTCTTCCAACTAACCCAACTAACATACACTGTTATATTCATAATAATTACAAACGGAACCAAAAATAATATCACGCGTGGGGAAGGCAAAAAGGATCGAGCTCCACTTCCTCTATCATTGCATATACCTTTTGCTTCCGTCGCTGTCATACAATACCTCATGCATGCTCTCTTATTCAGTGTGCTCAACACATGTCCGTCATGTAGGATCTGGTTTATAATATGATCTTGCCATTTGATCCTCGGACGACCAGGTCTCATTTTTGCATTAAAGGTCTTATACGTGAGGTTTTGGTCTGCCTTTTACAGGTCTCTGGAAAACCTAAGTTTTCCTATATAAGAATTTATATTTTTTTTTGATACTAGGTTAAGATTCCTTGTGGCGTCCTCACAGAAGATTAGGTCTCCCACTCTTTTCAGTAAGTTTTCGAGTTTTCTGCAAAAGGTAGGTATTTGTAAAACATTACTTATTATGACATTTTACATCTTCAGTTCAGCGATGAGGTAAACCTATCTCCCAATCTGAATGTCTTAGTTTTAATTGGCATGGAGAGGACAGCTTGTATGTTTATTATTATATGCATCAGGTCTGCTGGCTACCCCACTTGTGGGATATGCCATGATGGTATAGTAATAGATGATAGTAATAAAGTTTGAAATTGCAGGTACATAAATTATTGATGATATAATTATTTCTTCTTCTTCTTCTTTCTGTGCCATGTCAGGTCCCCCCGACGTTGGAGATCACTCCAGCGAAAACCTACCTGTCCTGTGCTGCTCTGAATAGGCCATCCACTGTCCGGATTCCGGTCCACTCCCTAATGTTGCGCAGCCAGGACATCTGCTTTCTGCCAACTCCCCGTCTTCCCTCTATCTTGCCCTCCAATATAAGGCGGAGGAGACGATACTTCTCTCCACGCAGCACGTGACCCAAATATGAGATCTTCCTCACTTTGATAATCGACGACAGCTCTCTCCTGGCTCCTTTCTAGTACACTTTATATATTGGCTTTTTATTATCATTTTTGACGCACATTTATGATGTACCATTTTTATTATTTTTTAAATTGTTTTGATTTGTTGCATTCAAGTGTATGTACATGTAAAAGCTGTATTCTTTTTGTAATTGCTCGAAAACAGACATTAGTCTAGTGGGGCAATATATACGATTATGTTTATATCTCTGTATTTGATCTGTTACAAACTAAATTTATTCCTCTCAGATAAATACCAGTACCATAGTTTATAAAAAGTTACAATTTAGAGTTCGGGTATATGCTTATAATCTAATATAATACAGGATTCACGTCTGAGAGTAACTCTGAGATAAAAATACAAAAAAAAGTCATAAAACCGTGACAATATCCTCCCGCAAGACTCGCCCTCGGGGACTCATTTTGAGGCGGTAGGGAGGTATCATTTTAATACTATCAAACTACTACTCGTATATAACTTAAACTATACGGCGGTGTTCTGATAACAAATAATGCCTCATTCATTTCTCAATATAAAGTACTTAAACAATTCATTTATTGAGTCGACGTTAATTTTGTAAAACTCAATGTTTGTATATGAAAAAAAAAACACAATTGGTTTTAGTTTTGCTTCAAAGATTTTATTGAACAGTGACCTGGTTTTCTTCCATATATAATTTCTCAATATAAAGTATTTTTAAAATGTATTATCTATCTATCTAAACCCTCACGCCATATAAATCGAATGTCATATAAATCTATCCTTATAAACTTCTTCCATTTTCTCCACATTCATCCAGTTTCTCATACACGCACGCCGATTTCTCTTACTCAACACGCGGCCGATTTTTAGGATTTGATCCACGTGATCAACCCACGTGGTTCTTGGCCGTCTGCACTTCCTCACACCCCCTCTATCAGATAAATACATCCTCTTCGTCATCCTTTCATCGTGCATTCGCTCAACATCCCCAAACTATCGTAACTTATTTACACGCATTCTATCCACAACACTCTTCTCACATCCGCTCATTCTCCTGATATCCTCATTCTTCACTCTGTATTATCTGTTTCCAAAATAGGCTTTCACTTCACTCCGTTATTCCGTGACCCCTGAGCTCACTTACTATTATTTTTTTTTCTTAAGAGTTTGACAATGACTTCATAAGTCGAAACCTGGTCACTATTTTTATAAATTAATACAGTAAAACTAAAAACAATTTGTTTTTTACATAAAATAAAATGGAGTTTTACAAAATATATGTCAACTCAATAAATAAAAATATTTTATTTTTTGTTTTTGTTTTGTTTAATGGATAAGTTGGAAGATATCGCGCTCCTGTGTAATGTTTTTTTTTATTCTGTTGTAAACTATTTCTGTGCAATAAAGATTTAAATAATTATTATAAAAATATATTGCAGTACTAATAGAAAGGGCTATTTGATAAAAAAAAGGTTAAATCTTCAAGACACAGATTGTCAGATAACATCAACTGAGATCTAGAGGAGCTAAATGCTAAATACGACTGGCAGTCCATTGCTCAAGATAGGAAGACTTGGAGATCTATTGTTTTGGAGGCAAATGGAAGGAATGAGTAAGTAAGTTTAAATCTTCATTTTTTAAAGATTTCTACAAACACACATATTCAAATTGCTTAACTTAGTAAAATGTTTGCATGGTCTAATAAACAAGGGTAGGTAGGTACCACTCAACGTAATTAAACAACATTTGCATCAACTTTATGGTTTTATTTTTTCTGTGCCGTTCCTTTAGTTTTTATTTTATTTTATAGAGTAATAAAAATTTCTAAAAAATGTCTTTGTGCGCATTGGATAATATTAACAAAGATGTATTTTATTATGTATTGTATACAAGACAGTCTGACCACCGTACATTTGCAATGATGAAAAAAAAAACATAAAAGAAAATAAAAAAGAAATGAGAATTTTAAATCAAATGTTTATTTAAAATTTAATTTATCGACCGACGGTTCTTGGTAATGACACAATGCAATAGAATCCTGCGGAGAAATGGCCTGGATGAAGATGATATAAGAAACAGAAGAATGTATAACCTTAGAACGAGAAGAGCCGACCCTAACAGCCTACAGCGGCAATAAGTTGGGACAGTGCCAGGAATTAATAATTTATTACCACATATTAATAATTTATTAATGGAATAGATAAATAGTAAAAATTCCACTGTTGACTCAATATATCGTGTTTTATTAATGAAAGGAACATGTTCAGTAAAAATAAAAACATGAAAATTATTTGGTAGGTAATTTGTTTTCATATATACATACATACATAAAATCGTGCCACTTCTCTTGCGGGGTAGGCAAAAAAAGAACGCTTTTTACTCCTGTCCTTGTTCACGCTTATTGCTTTTACGTCATTCATGCAGTTCTTCATGAATGTTCTTTTGTTCAATATACTAAGAACGTGTCTCTCCTTGAGGATCTGGCTTACGTCGCTTTGTTTCAACCATGTATATTTTTTAGCCCTCTTTCATTCCACATTTTTTTCAATGTGTAGGTAATTTGCTTCATTAAATATACTAAAAACATATTTTACAAAAATATTATTTAAATGCTGTGAGCTTACTATTTTTCATAAATTTCTATTTTAGGAAATTTAATAAAATTCTAGAAATATTAGAAGCCGTGCTGTGATACACAAAGAATTCCAATTTTGAAATAAGAAAATGAAAAGAATTCGTCATATTAAAACAGAACGTATTACGCAAGGTGATATTGTATTTAAAATATTTTTTATTTAAAGTAAATATACAGATCTTTCTCTCTACGACATAAATAGACATTCAGAATAGGTGGCAGCATCAAATCATCGCCCAAAGCAAGGTTTCCAATATCTCACGGATAAAAAATACTAACGGTCCTCGTAAAATAAATCACCTTTAACATATTTTGCGAAAGACTTGTATAAGCATCAGAAGGGATCTTTCCGACGCGACACTTCACGATGCCTCTCAGTCTAGAAATCAATTTATATCCTCTTTTTCTTCATGTGTTCCTGACTATCATTAATTGCGGGAATGTGTCCCCATCCTGGCCAGACTGACAGCTCCTCAACGCTCCGTTTCTCTGTCTTCTAATTTATATTATGGAGTCAAGAGATCCATCTTCTTCCAACACCTCTTCGACCCTCGATATTGCCCTTGATGATCAGTTGCAGCAACCGGTACTTTTATTCCCTGAGCACATGGCTTAAATAGGACACTTTCCGGGTTCGATAATATTTCTAATCAGTTTTTTGGAGAATCTTTTCCATCCAAGGTATACGAAACATTCTTCGATGCAACCACATATCAAATGTGTCCAGCTGGTTCATGTTACTCACTATGAAAGTCAATTAGTTACATTTGATCAAATACCTTAGAAAGGATAAATATTCTTGAAAGTTTTCATTAAGTTAGCAATCTACCTGAAGATTTCAAAATCGATACAATTCCCACTATAACAAGATAATTGATACTTTAATTATTATGGCTTATCTCCAACTAAGCCAGGATGATGTTTGTAAAATCTATCTTTCTTTAACTTTTCTTTAGTTTTTGTAATGAAATCACCTCAAGTGCGCATTTACAATACTATTTGTCGCCATAATTGAATAATTATTACATTTATAAAACAAATTAGGTAAAATATTTTTACTGTCACAATTCTTTAAGAGTTAATTTTATAATTTCTATTTTATTAAAATTTATCACTTCATTTAAAGACAACGAACACTAATATCAAAACTAACAAATAAAATACACTTTATTTTAGTCGGGAAATAAAAAAAAAATTAAAACATATCTGATATTTAACTATTATTTTTAATATAAAAATTGGAGAAGTTATGGGTTTAGGCAGCTACAAGAGCGCCATCTATCATACTATCTCTCTCAAAACCATCATGGCACTTTGCACACACGGGATAGAATAAATTAGCTGTAACTCAACATACAGGTTGTCTTCTACGTGTCAAAAAAGGACATTACGATGGATAAATACCTCATTACTGAATTGAAGATGTTTAATATTTTACTCACATTGTTTTACGATCACCAAACTTTTACAGGACACTTGAAAAGTTACAGAAAAGAGCATTCTTTGCCGGCGACTCTACAGACTACAGCTTATTTCCAAGTTAGGCCAATTTGAAGTTTTTTAGATACTAGACATAACTTGTATGATTATTAAATGTATTTACTCTACTGTCTACCCCTTTCATGGAAGATATCGCGATGGTATAGATAGAGAAGATAGTAGACATAACTTGTATGATTATTCAATGTATTTACTCTACTGTCTACCCCTTTCATGGAAGATATCGCGATGGTATAGATAGAGAAGATAGTAGACATAACTTGTATGATTATTCAATGTATTTACTCTACTGTCTACCCCTTTCATGGAAGATATCGCGATGGTATAGATAGAGAAGATAGTAGACATAACTTGTATGATTATTCAATGTATTTACTCTACTGTCTACCCCTTTCATGGAAGATATCGCGATGGTATAGATAGAGAAGATAGTAGACATAACTTGTATGATTATTCAATGTATTTACTCTACTGTCTACCCCTTTCATGGAAGATATCGCGATGGTATAGATAGAGAAGATAGTAGACATAACTTGTATGATTATTCAATGTATTTACTCTACTGTCTACCCCTTTCATGGAAGATATCGCGATGGTATAGATAGAGAAGATAGTAGACATAACTTGTATGATTATTCAATGTATTTACTCTACTGTCTACCCCTTTCATGGAAGATATCGCGATGGTATAGATAGAGAAGATAGTAGACATAACTTGTATGATTATTCAATGTATTTACTCTACTGTCTACCCCTTTCATGGAAGATATCGCGATGGTATAGATAGAGAAGATACTAGACATAACTTGTATGATTATTCAATGTATTTACTCTACTGTCTACCCCTTTCATGGAAGATATCGCGATGGTATAGATAGAGAAGATGGTAGACATAACTTGTATGATTATTCAATGTATTTACTCTACTGTCTACCCCTTTCATGGAAGATATCGCGATGGTATAGATAGAGAAGATACTAGACATAACTTGTATGATTATTCAATGTATTTACTCTACTGTCTACCCCTTTCATGGAAGATATCGCGATGGTATAGATAGAGAAGATAGTAGACATAACTTGTATGATTATTCAATGTATTTACTCTACTGTCTACCCCTTTCATGGAAGATATCGCGATGGTATAGATAGAGAAGATAGTAGACATACCTTGTATGATTATTCAATGTATTTACTCTACTGTCTACCCCTTTCATGGAAGATATCGCGATGGTATAGATAGAGAAGATAGTAGACATAACTTGTATGATTATTCAATGTATTTACTCTACTGTCTACCCCTTTCATGGAAGATATCGCGATGGTATAGATAGAGAAGATAGTAGACATAACTTGTATGATTATTCAATGTATTTACTCTACTGTCTACCCCTTTCATGGAAGATATCGCGATGGTATAGATAGAGAAGATACTAGACATAACTTGTATGATTATTCAATGTATTTACTCTACTGTCTACCCCTTTCATGGAAGATATCGCGATGGTATAGATAGAGAAGATACTAGACATAACTTGTATGATTATTCAATGTATTTACTCTACTGTCTACCCCTTTCATGGAAGATATCGCGATGGTATAGATAGAGAAGATACTAGACATAACTTGTATGATTATTAAATGTATTTACTCTACTGGCTACCCCTTTCATGGAAGATATCGCGATGGTATAGATACAGAAGATACTAGACATAACTTGTATGATTATTAAATGTATTTACTCTACTGGCTACCCCTTTCATGGAAGATATCGCGATGGTATAGATACAGAAGATACTAGACATAACTTGTATGATTATTAAATGTATTTACTCTACTGGCTACCCCTTTCATGGAAGATATCGCGATGGTATAGACAGATAAGATACTATAATAGACTATAAGTTTATAAACTAAAACGGCGTTGGATATAACCCCTCAAGCTTCTATGTATGGACGTAAGATGAGTACCAAATTCGCATTTATATTGTCTATCTAACGAAGGATTATTGAGTCTACGAGAGGATTGAGATATTGCGGTGGTAGAGTGTTGTTTTACTATTATCGACATGGTGTAACGCCTACACCACAGCTCGTAGCTTCCTCACACCTATATTGTTATTGCCCTTCTACGCTACGTAGAACATCCATAGGCTACAAGTAGGTAATACAAACCTACCTATGTAGACAATATCATCCGTAATTGTGTTAGTAGTATTAGTACTAACTTTAGGTAGAAATGAATGAATGGGGTGCTACGTACAGGTTGTGTATTTACGTAGAAACGTAACTCTACGTATCGTAGGCATGTACATTAGTACTGCTTCTACGAAAAACAAATAATATTGTTCTCACACCTTTTACATACTCTTTCAGCGTTTACTTAATTTTCTTCAGGCGTGTGTATAAAAGGTGAATGTGTATTTAAGTATAAAATAATATATTATTGTGTCTGCCTTTGTTTTTGCGTGTGTGAACGTGGTAGTAAAGTTTATGATTTATATCCTTATTTTATTTCATTGTTTAAATGAAAACCTTGATTTTTTTTGTTACTGGTGGCCTTGACTTAAGGAAGTACAGATCAACATCTTCTTTTATGGACCTGTATCAGTAATGAGTTCAGTTATTTTATACAGGAACCAACGCGTTTTCCATTTTATGTTATATCTGAGCTTAATATTTGCCAAAAACTTATAACCTTTTGATACCAGCGCTTTTTAATTTCTGAGCTTATTTATGTTGGTTGTTTCACGTATACTGTGTTATCAATATCAAAGACATAAACAGAAAGTCGACAAAATAGACATAAAAAAGTAAAAACAAAATATATTGTCTTGGCCAGGCCAATCTCTTAATTAAGTGCGTCTTTAGCATGCATACATTACATTAACAAAATATCAAGAGTAAAACACATTAACAAGTTTGTTTGACTGATCATTTCAATTTCAATTTTTTTTATACATACTAATTAAGTTTTATTCAGGAATACTTATATAATTTTTCTTCATGAATTGATGGGCATGCTGCTACAAGCTCTATTTTTGTCATCGTCTGTCAAATTTTTATTGTTTTTTTTTTTTTAAATTAAACATGTAAACGGCTCTGTCGTGTAAAAATGTAAATAAATAAAATCAAATAATGTACATTCACCGCAAGCCCAGTATAAACTGGACCCACACCAAACAAGCACTGTAGGCCTAGTCAAAACACATTTAAGCGTTACGTTTTCGTTTCGTTTTCGTTCAAACGTTGACGACGTTGCGAGAACGTGTCAATTTTCGTAACTACTTGTGTATCTTAGATACGAAAATTGACACGTTCTCGCAACCTCGTCTTGTTTGAACGGACACGAAACGAAAACGTAACGCTTAAATGTGTTTTGACTAGGGGCCATGATCATGTTACATTAAATCCTAAATAAGGAAAAACTAAATTGTCGAACACCAAAAATGAAGTAACTTATTTGTTAAGTTTAAATGTATTATTTTAGAAACACGAACTATGTCATAATTTCTAGACATTTTTAAGGAGATATTTTGACTTTGATGATTATGTATATTGTTAAAAAAAAAGAGATTTCGGTGTACCTACACCATTGGAGATTCTTGAAAAGCTCGTCAATGGTGTAGGTACACCGAAAACGCGATAGCGTATTTTGAAATTAATGTAGGTACATATACATAGTCATACAAGTATTTTTTACTAGCAAATCTCTTACATAATACAATAATTATGTAAGAGATTTGCTAGTAATATTTAAAACATATATTATAAGAGATAAGAATTGAATAATTTGGTTGTTCATTATTAAGACTACCATCATCTCATCTTCCTTGGAGAATACGTATAATGAAATCAATATTTCATACCCGCTGTTACATACTTCCATCTACCTTCTATCGATCATATATCTGTACCTACTGTTATTAATACTGCCAGCGGGGAAGATGATTCACTAATATTATTATTGCAAAGCACATTTATTTAACAAAATAATGTTGAATTCCACATTTTGAATATAATATAAAATAAACAATTAAACATTACATATAATAATGAATATTTTGTTTAAACGCAGTGGCATAATTGCCATCCACATTTCTCATCATTTTACAATCATTTCTCATCGGGTCTCTATAATATGATCGGCCATGATGACACAAAAACTTAACAGTCTAATGCCAGAAAAAAATCACATTTCCAGATATACAGGATATCAAAGGATCAGTATCTAAACGCGGGTTCTAAATACCAGCGTTGTGCTTGAAATATCTGTGTTCAAAAACTTTCTAGCAATATAAGAACTTTGATTTATAAATTTACTTTTTTATTTTTTCCTATTGTTTCTATATTATGGATACGATTATGAAATAATAGAATAAAATGATTTACAAAATGTAGAAGCTCAACATTATTCGAATTTATCTTCCATGATGTCTTACGAAATAGTACAGCCATGGAAAATCACTGAAAGAGCAACAGGGGGAAAAGCTTTCTAAATAGCTTGTTGGATGATAGTAGTACAGCCCTCTCCATAGCATATCTGAGTTTTTCATTCACAGTGAGTCCGTCCGTCCCATTCACAGAAAACACTAAAAGCACGATAATTGTGACTGGTATTCTTCTATCATTTCATGGCTATTATTATTCCGTTCCCTTACCTTCCCATTCCTGAATACCTCACCTCACTTCACTCGATCTCACCTTCAATATTAAATCGGTGTGAGAGATAGTATAATCAGATTATGTTATGTATGGAAACTTGGTAACTATTCGTCTATATACATATAATAACACTGTTATGATTGATACTTACGTAAATAAATCAATGTTTGATATTGAGCTGAACTTTGAGATAAACCGGTTGATGACGATATTGAAAATAAATTGAATTATTTTTTTTAATTCTCGTTTGTTACACTTTAAGGACAAATTTACGGAATACATCGATTAGTTCCTATGAGATTATTAGTGTAAAATTTTATGTATTATGTATACACTATTAAAAAAAAATATATCTAGAGTTTGTGTGTTCACATTGTGAAAAGACATTTTAAACATATTTGATATTAAAAAAAAAACATTGTTCAAGAGAACATGGAAATGTCAAGCTTACTTGACGAAAGTACTCGAGTAATAAATCAATAGTGAAAACTAAACAGTGTTTTTGTTAATATCAAATTTGTTTACTATTCACGAAGATCCACCAAGTTGTAAATTAAGATAAAAATCTTGTATTATATGGGTACTTACGCGATGATACACATCATTCAATACACTAAACACATTTTTTTTTGCCTTTGCCGGGAATCGAATCTGGAATTTCGTAGCTCAACGGCAAGAGTGTTACCGCCACACCGGTCATCTTCGTGGTAATTTGTCTTTTTTGATGGTTCAAGTTCTACATGATGGACTCCTGCCGTCCGATGGTATAAACATTTCACAAATGATGCTGTTCATCATAATATTCTGCAACGGCACATTGCTCCTTAAGATCTTGATGGTTTAGCTTTAGATGCAAAAATTCGTTTGATTTATACGAAAATAGGTTAAAGTCACAATGAGTACAAGACTCAATTATAACATTTTCAAAGTACATAAATACGTGAAACACTTACAAAACATTGAGAACGAACGACAGCTGTCAGTATGTTAAAAATAGAATGTATGTAGGAACATGCATTGTACATTTTTTCTGTTTCATTTTGAGAACCATATGTTATTTTTTGTGGTTGAGATAAAAAGAAATGTCAAGGTTACAATCTTCCTTTATTATTTTAAAATAATATGTCTTTTCACATTCACACAATAAAATATAATATACCCATATAAATATAAACATTCATAAATAAAATAAGATGATAAAGATCATAGTTAGAAGAGAGGATGGCAGATGGGACCCTAGAATCGTGTCTACTTCTCAAAATTTATACCGCATTCATATCGTTAGTTGATAAAATTCACAGGCTATTTTTAGTATCAAAAATATTATTCATGAATAAATTTTACATGTTCCGATTCAATATTTTTCTTACACTCTTTCTCTGACATTACAGAATTTTTCATCTTTAGTCTTCGGTTTTTCCATAAACTCTTTTTATATTCATTGTATGAAATGAAACAGCCGAGAAAAAGTATTTTATTTATTTATTTATTTATTTATTTTATTCTTCACTGTACATTGGTTACAATATTACATAGTGAAATAGTGGCATAAAAATATCAATTATAAATTCAATGTACAGAGGGCGAGTTTATCGCTAAAATGCAATGTCTTCCAACTAACCCGGAAAGTATGTGAATAAATGAAATCGTTATTATCAAATAAAATAAAATTTATTTACTATTTTGTTTTTTTGTATTTTTGAGTAAGACTAACGCACGACCGGTTTCGCGGACTCCGAGTTCGCATCATCAGATGCTGATCTATACTTACTCTTACTCAAAAGTAACACAAAACAAAATAGTAAATAAATTATTTTTTTATTGGATAATTTAAAATGAAGTGTTACAAAGTTAATGCCGATACAATGAATGAAATCGTTAATGTTTGTATATATTCATGGTTGTCTATGGTCGCGAATGGCGGTCCGCTGATAAAATGGGCTTTTTTCTGCGGAACTTCCCACAATGCACACCAGATGGCAGCACAGATAATAAGGGTCTAACACAACTGTCAAACATTAGACAACAACTGCGTTCGTTTTATCGATATTGCAGTTTTTTGTTATCCTCTACCGTGTTTCATACTTATTTATATATATGAAAAATGAATAAGGATTATGGCACATTTTCTCTAGCCGAACTAAAAGCTGAAATAAGTAGTAAAAAAGCTACCCTCGTGGCTAGGATAGTAGATTTTCATCCATAACATTTTGGTTAATTGTTTCTAAATAAATAAGTATATGTGTTATTAAATGTACCAAATATTATATTTTTTGCAGGCTTCACGATTATGATAAACATTCAAATTTTAATATCTCGCCGTCGTAGAAGAAGTTTTCGAAATGTTTATTCCAGAGCATAATCTATTTGCAGATATCAATTCCAACTCTTACATCCCATTATTGACACAAGAATGTTTTGATAATTTTGGTGTGGGACATATAAAAAACAAAGCCAAATCCCAGAACATGTATGAGGAACAGAACAGATATAACAGTTGATACTGTACCATATTTGTATTTGTGTGAAGTCACTGGCTACTCAAAGCTAAAAAGAGACCATGACTATTATCAAATCCAGGGCCAATTATTATGTACAGAAAGGATAAAAGCATATTTTGTTATTTTTACATTAAAGGATCTATTAATTATTACAATTGAAAGTGATAATGATTTTATTGAAAAAAATGTTGAATATATTAATTAGTTTTCACAATGAGTACTTTAAAATCTGCGTTAATAAGTAAACGTGTAAGTACACAATAATTATAACAAGTATTTTTAAATTGAAATGAAATTATGTATAAGTAATGTACAATGATTATTCTTTATCTATTGTAAATTAAATCTGCGTTAATAAGTAAACGTGTACACAATAATTATAACAAGTATTTTTAAATTGAAATGAAATTATGTATAAGTAATGTACAATGATTATTCTTTATCTATTGTAAATTAAATCTGCGTTAATAAGTAAACGTGTACACAATAATTATAACAAGTATTTTTAAATTGAAATGAAATTATGTATAAATAATGTACAAAGATTATGCTTTATCATTGTATATTTATTACAAGTTTTAATGTACAACAGACTTCTCGATTATAACAACATTGTTTGTACAGAAAGGATACAAGCTTATTATTTTTTAAGGATTGTCTTAATAATTACTATGGATATTTATAACAAAGTTGTTTATTTAAAAATAAAGGAAAATGTCAGAAATTGGTACCGATTTTTATTGTAACACTGCTAACATCTTTAATCGATATCATCCACATTTTTGATACCTCAAAAAAGTTTTATGCCTTCGCAATATTATTAGTGTAAGAAAGAACTGTTCAAATGGATTGACAGTTGCAGGTGGATTACCATAAAAATATTTCAGAGAATGAGATGCATCACCCAATGACTCAAATACAAAAAACAACTTTTTCGAAACATTCTAGTCCTGTAAAGAAATGAATTGACTGAGGGTCATTTTTGTAAGTTATTATACTAAATGGACAATGTTTCATAGTAGGAATGGGCTATCTCCATGTTATCGTTTACATTATTCATGACTGTTTGCACGCTGACATCAACATACGATGAAGTTGTAGGAAGGTGAATTTCAGCTGCAATGTCAGGACAAGGTGGTGGTGACTCGGGACAAATATTCTCCTTCCCATGTTTTGGAGTTTTATATTTTCTGTTTTCAAATCTTTCCCTTCTGTTGTTGACTCTTTTGTTGTCCAGTGAAATATCGTCGGAACAACATCCTTACGAAACTTTTGAATTAAAGGTTGAGTTCCATCTGAAAAACGTTTACGAATTTTAATACATGAAGATGGTAAACAGATGTATAATTTAATTTAACAAATATTTATTTCCACTTACAACGTACACTTTCTCCTAAATAGTCGGTATTTTTAAAGTGATTCTTGAAAACTACGGAACTAGTCGATGGCTTCCATTTATCACGTTTGATGGCATTAATCCACTTTAATTTTAATGCTTTTTCAGACGGAAATCGATGTCCACCTTTATTGGTGCACAACGGAACGCAACAATAAGTAGACGGCAAATTTTTTTATTAATTTATTCATAAAAACAAACTGATACTCCAAAATCTTTAACACGAAATAGCGACTTCTCTATGGAATAATCTAATTTTGACATTTCGCTTTAGACCCTGTTTGTCAGTGCTGCCCCCGGTGTCAAAAAAAGGAAAACAAACAACCCATTCGCGCGGTGAATAATATCGCAAGGGAAGCTAAATTTCGTAAGATGGAACAGATGAGGAGGATGGAGTCGGATTTCAGAACGGAGATGGCAGCTTTCAAAAAAGAGCTGGAGTCCCTCCGATCCCCTGGAAGTGGAAACGAAAAGCTGGATCTGCTCGAATCCAATTTTGTTATTTATATGAAGAAGACGGACGAGGCCCTTAACCAGCTGAGAAGGACAATATCGGAGCTGGAAGACAAAGTGGATACATTGGAAACATCTGATCGAAAATCGACCTTTCTCCTGCATGGATTACCAGAGGAAGAGCGAGAAAACCTTCGTGAAAGGGTTTCTGATACAATCGCGTCCAGAATTGGTGTTAGTGTCCTTCCAGAGGCCATTTCTAACGTTTACCGTCTAGGAAGGAAGATATCAGCAAAAGCAAGACCCATAGCCGTTTGTTTGGATTCATTGAATTTGCAAAGGAAGATAATTTCTGACAGGAGAAAATTGAAAGGGTCTCCATTCTTGATAACGGAATTTCTGACCAAAAAGCGACTACTGATATTCAAGGGTGCCAGGGAGCTGTTGGGAATGAATGCCTGGGTTTCTTCTGGGAGGATATATGCAAAAACTAACGATAAGGTCTCCACTTTATTAACTACTAGGGATCTGGAACAACTTAGGCTGCAAGTCCATACCGGGGCACCAGGCACCACACAGACTACTTCGACAAATATACCTTCAAATTTAGGTCAGGACACCACTAAGAGGAAGACAAGAGTTCGTGTGGCTAAATGATTGTGCATATGTTATTGTGTGACTAACCTTAGATGACTCTTAGGATTTCTCAGAATTAGAAGACAATGTTTGGTACTGCCACTCTATTTACATTATGTACCTACCGGCCTCATATAATCTGTTATCAACCTTAATTTTCCAGGGTTCTATAAATAATAGTTCATATTGACAGTGATAAGATTGATTTTATTTCAGTATTAATACAGTAAACATACAGTTATCACAGTTTAATATTTTTGCATTGATCTCTTTGGGTACATAGAAACGTATTTGCTGTCCTCTTTTTTCGAATGACGAATTTTGTTGTGTGAAGGAGGAGTATTTGCCAATGTTGTTTGTTTTTAGTAATTTCTTTTGTCGCGGTTCGTGCGAATTGTTTTTAAATCCATCTCAAATGTACACATAATAACATACTTATTGAACGATTATTTATATGCCACTACTTTCTAATTAACCGTCTCAAAGTGATACACCTTATTTTAAAGTAACCAATAAACTTTAATTTTATTATTTTACTGTTTCTGCACACTTTATACATTTTTCTTAAGACTTATAATTTTATACTTCGGTCACTCCACGCCCATGATGTACTTAATTGTTTTGTTCTATTTTTTTTCTTCATAATCCAATATGGCGTGAGGTAACTATAAACAACTGTGTGCGCAGGCGCACAGTCCGTGGTGTTGCTATTTCGTAATAAACATGTTTTATTTTATTTTAGTAATATTATGATTTTTCTGGTAATTAAGACTTGTTCACGTATACCTACATTCTTAGGTTATGATCATGGACCTAAATAGAGTAATGGACAGACACTTTGGTAAACATTTTGTAGCTGCGCGGGGAGGGGAATGACGACCATTTTGTAAGAAATAAATTTTGTTCGGTGCGTCGCATTTGGGCTGCGTTCAGACAGTCACCGAGTGATCAGTCGACGACGCATATTTTGAAAGTACCTATACAATGCCAGTACGCATTCATAGTGTTCATGTACTGTATGTTACTATGTTTTCAAAATGTGTAACAAAATAAGAATGGGCACGTTGCAGTGGTGAGGTTTTGTAATGAAAATGATGGAATTGGGTAGATTAAATATCAAGGATTAATTATATGTAAATCATAACTCAGAGAAAAAATACTTTCATTTATTAAAAATAGTCTCAGAAAATATACTCGATTTCTGCGTAATTGTCATTTATAATTTCTGACGCTGATTCAGTGAATTCGTTTGGATAAATTTAGGATATAAACTTGTAACAAGTATTTGGGAAGTATACAAGCTCAGAAAGTTAGATAATGGAATAATTTAAAAAAAAAAGTATAAAGCAACTAGTTATTAACTAATCAAGTAGTTATTACTTTAACTGTTAATTTTAAAGATACCTTTTAAAATAATTTATTCCTTCGTTAGAGACAAAAATATTTTTATCATTTAAAAGAAACACAAAAGTACTTGAATGCTACTATAAAAAGGCGCCAGTCAAATAATAATAAAAATATTAATTATTTAAATATATTCATAATTTACGTCTTTTACACGTCGGCGAATTTAAGAAATTATAACAAAAAGTAAATCCAAAAAAAAAAAATTTTAAAAGTTATAAAAGCAATAAAAAAAATAATAAAAAGACGTAAAAAATAATGGCGCCATTACGATAACATTGGGTCATAAAACGCTCTAAGTTATTCACGATTATCCGGATTACATTCACCACTCACTGCAACTTCATGGTCGTTCAGGTCAAACGACGCCGAGTGACATTTATGCTCCTGTGAACCAACCCTTGTATGTTTAGTTGTTTTAAAAATGTTTCAAGTTTTTGCACATCAGTTGAATTTTTCATATCGGTTTTTGTTTTTATATCTAGAAGAATAGGAATCATCTTATGATTAACATGGTGATGTGCGCTATAAATGGTTGTGGTTATAAATCCAATCCAACTTTCGCAGGAAACAGGATTGTCATATTTTCGGTAAGTTGTTTTGTATTGTAGTTTTTATCTTAATATATTGCGATTTTAAAGTCGTTTATATTATAATTCGTATACTTATAAATGATCATAATAATGTTATAAACGTTCTATATAATTATCTGTCCTTATTCTCCTATATCTACACATGTAACTTGTTTTCCATTCTGTCATCTGACAATACAAAGAACCTACAATCTGATGTTTGGTTTGTTTACCCGTTAGAATGAAATGTTTCATGCATACAAATCTGATCAGGTTAATGATATTATCGCATGTTTATAATTAAAATCATTTTTTGTAGTTTTCCAAAGGATCCAGAAAGGAGAAACTGGACATTATCCAATATTTGACACCAAGTAAACGTAGTGTTTTGTGTTCAAAAACATCTCGTTTTTCTGCGAGGTTGGAGAAAAACGTCATTCTTACGAAATATCCTGAGTTTCCCGCTCATTTGCAAGTTCGCGTGTTTTATATTATTCATTTAGATATTATATCCTTCAATTGTCATTCATTCTCTCCATATTGTGTGTATATGAAAACAAAGTTTAAAAATAAATAATGATTTTGAAATGAAATACTCAATTTTATTAACTCATCCTATTCCCTATTTCATCAAATATATGAAAACATTAAGTTATGTGGCATTGTAATTATTTTAAGAAGTAAATATAATGTTTTCTGGTACTGTGTGAATAATCTCCATACATTGCCCATACAAATGTTAAATAAAGTTTTTCATACAAAATGGCCACCGTCGATTTCCCTTCCTCACTTTTTGGCTTCGCTGTCATGCATACAAATTAC
>OX388306.1:1071117-1105555 GCA_947579605.1 Athripsodes cinereus
TGAGGGTTCTCACACCAAGACAAATAGTGAGCTACATGACGCTCGTAGGTCTTGAGAGTGAGATATGACACAGAAGAATGTCACAATAGATCTATTAGGTCGCGGTGACGCAATGGATGCAAGGTCCTTTAACCTTTATTGGAAAAAAAAAATCTGAGACTTAAAAAAAGATATTTATCTTTGAAAATTTGACTAACAATACCAGATTCGAGATAATATTCTTCGAAAAAACTGGAGAGAACGCACACATTTCAAATTTCAAAACTTTTTCGAAAGTTTGCAATAGGCAGTAGAAATTTAGAGTCCAAGACAAAAATCAGCGTCCGGGGTGACGCAAAGTAAAACTCTTGCCTTTAAGTCAAGAAGGCCTGGGTTTGATTCCCCGTCAGGGCAAAATGATAAAATGCTCTTCTTCAAATTGTCCTGGATCTGGGTGATTCATGTATATTATGTGTTTGGTGTATTGTATACGCATATCACTGCATTAGTACTCATAAAATAAAATTGATACCTATCTTAGTTTGGGACTAGCTCGATATGTGTAAATTGCCCACATCTAGGTGCGTTAAGATAAATTATTTTATAAAAAAATTCAATCTGAGATCTAAATAGGCCCGTATTCTAACGTCTACTCCTCAGAGGGCCGTTGTTAAAATTATTAAACGTTGGTAGGCCCGCGAGACATAAAGGTTGGTGGTCACTGCTTTAATGAACGCACAGTAGAAATATAATGATTGCGTCTGCGATTGACACATTTTTCCTCCAACTTTTATTACTTTTGAGGGTTTGTAGCATTTTTATGATGATTTCTTCTCCAAGGACATCTTAATGGACAATCTTGGTACCCAAGAAGTAGTATATTTTGTAGAAACGATCTTGTTTTGTGACATTGTGTAACATTCTTTCATTACTATTATTGCAGCATTTCGTACATATGGGATAGCCATCGGACTAACTATAAGTAATTAACATTCAAGTCGTCTTCTTCGTGTCGATAAAAGTCGAAAATTCAGGATACGAGGCATACCTCGTCGCTGAATTGAATATGTTAAAAATAATTAGTTCATTAATTTGTTTTTATTTTATTCATTCATTTGAATCTTTTATCTTGTTATATTTGTTTCTCATATATTTTAATCATAATTTATTACCTTGATTGATCATTTAGCTACTTGAATATAAAAAAGTTGTGAGCTATTCAATACTGAATTAACTGTAACTTGATAGTTATTCATAATGCACGCACACACGCAATGTTAAAACTGATGTTTTTTTTAAGACTTCTCAGGTATAAATTTAGGATCTTTGCTGGTCCACCTTTTGAATTTACATTTTGTTGTCATGTTCTATAATTGACTGTCTGATCCTGTGTACATTGTAAAAATAAAATAAAATAAGTGTTGTTTAACGAATAAGTTTTCGAGTGTCCTGTTAAAGGCAGGTGTTCGAAAAAATAAGACATTTTACATCTTAAATTCGGCGATGAGGTTTGCCACCCGTCCTGAATGTCTTGATTTTATATTGGCACGGAGAAGACAGCTTGCATGTTTTATATGCAGCTGGTCTGCTGGCTACCCCACTTGTGGGATATGCCGTGATGGTATAGTAGTAGTAGTAGTAGATAGTCGTTTAACGAATACTGCCTTTTTAAATGATATTTGAAAGTTTGCTGAAAAGGTGGGAAAACTATTCTTCGTCTTGGACTTCACGGATAAAATAATGATTTTGTTCAAATAAAATATACACATTTAGTACATCTGCAAAGGCTTTATTATTTTGGAACCGGAATTTATGAGCTTCCGCTGTCACTATGACGGTATTGTAAAGAATCATTTCATTATAGCCTGATGATGAGAGCTTTTAAAGGCCGACTCGAGATGAATAAAGTTTCGTAAATGCATTGAATACACGTGTTTTAATTTATCGATTAAACACGAATTTCCACCATGGTCGATAATATTTTCAAAAACGTAAACCTCCACTGGATTCAATTTTAGTAAAAAGTAAAAGGACGCCCAAGATTTGAGCTAGATATATAAAATATTTTTGTAAATGTTCAATTTTCTATCAATTGTATATTTCGGTGTTAGCACTTGAATTCTAGAATACACCACATCACAAAATAAATAATGAGAACAAATTCATAATTAGAACTTACCTTTGTCTTGGTGTCTGTTGAGGAGTACAGCCGCCTCCTTTCTCTCCTTGCACGAGAAACAGAGAGCCACGGTCTGCATTCAGCAGGATGGAAACGTTTTGTAGGATCTTGTGACAGAGCGATCGTACATCTAGTTCATTGCATATATCTTTAACCTGAAAAGAAACGAAACATTAGATGATAATTATAAAATAATACACCCCCCCATTTTGAATATTTCACTTTTTATATCACTACAACAATAATGTTTAAATCACGTTCTGGAATTTTCTTGGGATTATATCAAACCAAAATGATGTATAAAGTTGCAATTAACTTGATTAAAACCAATATTAAGGTACAGATGAATACTAGTGTACACTCAAGAAATACAAGGACAGCAAGAGATATCCGACCTGATAATCCTAGAACGAACAGAGAGAGAAATAGTTTTTTATATACAGCTATTGGATTGTTCAATTCACTACCAGATAATATAAAGCGACTGAATAATATTGATCAATTTAAGAAATATTTGAAAAACTATATACTAAGAAGCCGAACAGAGACAATTATGTAAGAAGCAATTTTTGTGAGAAGACATTTTGTGCTTGAGTTTTAGAATAACATCCTCCCCTCATGCCAGCATTTCATTGCTGTTTGGGGAATACGAAGTGTTTATTGTTAACTATAATAAAATATCAATATAAATGTATCGAAATATAAGTTGTGTATTGAATTAAATAAATAAATAGTTATTTATAAACAATCAAAACACTGTTACATTTTCACCACATTTATTCAAATGTGGTGAAAATGTAACAGTGTTTTGATTGTTTATAAATTACTGAATATGAATTTTCACAGTGTGAACACAAACACCCTTCAACAATTAATAAATAAATAAATAAACACAACCATATTACTAAATAGGTAAAAGTTGAAAACGACTATCCTCAGCTACCGTGGTATTGGCATACACGCATATTTTAAATTTTTACTAAAGTCACTTCCCGCATCGTAGGGTTAATTAAGATCAAGACAAGATTAAGATCGTATTTAGATTTCAAGAGTAACCCTGCAGGAATTGTGTGCCCTCATCCAGCATATTGGAGGATGCCTTTGCTGAGCGTAAGGGCGGTCGCATTATCCAGAATTAAGTCAATGAATATATAAATTTTGAATAGAAGGTTATAGTTTTGTGTTATCTATCTGAATTATTAATAAAATTGAAGAAATATAAATAAACATAATTATAAATCTTTTTTGAATAAAATCTAATATATAAAAGGAAGTTGTGTGTGTTACACTATTTATAACTCAAGAATGGCTGTACCGATTTGAATAATCTCTGATTTGTTGGATTCTTCTTCGCCCCGAATAGACGATAGGCTATTAAACTTACAAATTCACCGGAAGAAAAATTACGAAGAAAATTATTTACATACATTTTGAATTTCAATAATAATGCAATATGGAGAGTCATAAAAAATCAACGATGATGTTTTTTGATAGATTGGCCTATTTATAGAATAATTTTTGTATACATTTTCAAATTAGAATCTGTGGTTCTGAAATTGCAATTTTGAAAAATCATGGATAAGAATTTTTATAAATTCAAAATGAATAGGTATCTACCTAAAAAATAAATTAATACCTACATATATTACGAACAACAGATAATAAACAAATCTGAGATTCAACATAAATGAATTTTATTTTTTTACACTATACCAGTGATTCCCAAAGTAGTCCAGTTGGACCCCCAGGGGTTCACGGAGACTCGACGGGGGTCTACGTTGGCGTGACTAAAAAATGGGGATGGTTCACGAGTCGTAAGCGGAGGTCCACAAATCCATAGTTAAAGTATCGGATATTCGGTAAAAGTACCAGATACTTAATGATTCGAGTAAATATTCTTCTTTAAGAAAATTTTTGAAATATTTCAAATTCCTATACCTTTTTGAAAATTTGACGACGACGAGGCGGATAGAAATTTAAACATGTAATATTTTTAAAGTAAACATAAACAATAGTCGGTACAAAAACCCGTTACTACAAATTAAGACCAAAAGGCGGATTTGTTGCTGAGCAACGTCTTCCAGTCAACCCTTACATAAAAAAGAGACGTATATACATGCCTAAATAATCAATAACAATAATAAAATAAACAAGAAAAAATACAGGAATCCAAAGTGAAAAAGTTTTAAATTGTTGTATAAATTATTTATACCTTTATAAATATAGGAACACGCGTGAAATAAAATAAAAACAAATAATAAAGCAAGTGATGCAAAGAATATAAATGTAAATTGAAATAAGACCAAGCAGGTAACAAAAAAATCTTGCAAGTTGAAATACCAAACATGATTTCACATTTTTCTTGACGCGATGTGAAAGTTATAAAGTTTAAAGCGATATTTCATAACATGGTTCCATGCATTATCCAATAGAAGTCACCTCTATAACGTAGATTCAATAAAAAGATCGGAGCTTCTATAAAACAAGGTACTATTCTATTATATCTGTACGTGGGAAAACCGATCAAAGTCCAATATAAAACTTTCATATCTTTTCCGTACAACAATAATAATTCTATAATATTTTTATACTATAAGTAGTGGACTGTTGTGATGTAGGGTTCAAGTCCATTTTTTCATTTATTGAATTATTTAGATCTGCCGTGTTACTATTAACTCCGTACATGTTTTCATTATTTAAAGAATTTTAATCAATGTACAGTAAAGAATGAATAAATAAATAAATAAATAAAATTGGTTAACTGATAATGAAATATTAATTAAGACAAAAACAAACTTTTCTTCCCCGGCAAGTATCTCCTTTTTTGAATGTCCTGTAAAAGGCAGATGTTCGTAAAACAACACGTCTAAGACATTTTACATTTTCAGTTCAGCGATGAGGTATTTATTTTATTTATTTTATTTTTATTTACAATTATATACGGCGTGAGCCTTTTACATGTTGAAACTATGAGACAGAGTACAAAAGCATACTATTACACAATACCAATTCACATATACACAAGTACAAAGTTTTTAAAATTACACATCAAGGTCAGAGTTAAAAAGAATTTACATTAACAAAACAAGTACAACAGAAAAAAAAAAACAATATTTAAGGTAACATAATCGATAATGTTCTCTAAATAATAAATTATCAATAAATTATAAATCATTCAGCATTAACCATTTAATTATTAAACTATTAAATTATTAAACTATCAAATTATCAATTTGTTGAATTATTAAATTATTGAATTATAGAATTATTAAATTATTTAGTTATTAAGTTATTAAATTATTAAATTATCAAATTATCAAATTATTAAATTATCAAATTATTAAATTATTAAATTATTAAATTACAAGCGTATGTAACCCGGCATCGCTCGGGTTTAATTAAATAGAAAACCTTGCAAATACATGGGTTAAAACAACAAAATCTTATTGAAAAAAAAACGGAGTAAGCACTTACGTGGATAAAAGAAGTAAAAAGCTCTTCCCAATGAGAAAACTTAATTTTTGACTCCCTACATGCCCATAGCTTAGTAACAATAAATAGGTAGGTACCTACATCATAAAAAGCATTGCAAATCTCTAAATGAAAAATCTTGAAGTTTGATACCTCACATGCCCATATTTAGGTAAAAAAAATAGGTAGGTACCTACATCGAAAAAAGTGCTGAAAAACTCTTCCCAATGAAAAATCATGAAGTTTGATACCTCACATGCCCATACTTAGGTAAAAAAAATAGGTAGGTACCTACATCGAAAAAAGTGCTGAAAAACTCTTCCCAATGAAAAATCATGAAGTTTGATACCTCACATGCCCATACTTAGGTAAAAAAAATAGGTAGGTACCTACATCGAAAAAAGTGCTGAAAAACTCTTCCCAATGAAAAATCATGAAGTTTGATACCTCACATGCCCATATTTAGTTAAAAAAAATAGGTAGGTGCCAACATCGAAAAAAGTGCTAAAAACCTCTTCCCATTGAAAAATCTTGAAGTTTGACACCTCAGATGTTCACATGTATGTAAAAAAATAATAAGTAGGCACCTACATGGAAAAAAAAAGTACTAACAACCTCGTCCCGATGAAAAAACTTGAAGTTAAGAAATTCCACATATTGGTAGGTACCTACATGGAAAAAGTGCTAAAAACCTCTTCCAAATGAAAAATATGTGAGCTCGACACCTCGAAAGCTCATATTTTATTTAGAAAAACAGGCGGGTACCTACGTGCAAAAACTACTAAAAACCTCATCTTAATGTAAAAACTCGAAGATTGTCATCCCAAATTTCTATAAGAAAAAAAGGGTAAACATACCTTTCCGTGAAAAAATTGTAGGCACATAAATGTTAAAATATTATAATTGTCCACATTCGAATTTGTATTTTTGGTTTGCAGTGCATAAATGGGTATTTGCTATGAAATTAAAAAAAGTCAAGAATAAATTGTCATATAAGTATTTACTCTTTATTCCCAAAAAACCTTAAAAATGGATTATCTGCATCCTTCAATATTTCAGAATATTTTACTATCAAATATTTCATAATTTATGTAAAAAATATTAGGTGAAAATAAATAGGTTCCCACTCATTGAAAATCATTTAACATTGTTTATGGATTTTATAGGTAAAACTATTATTATTCTACAGTATAGTTTTCTATGGTTTCATAATGTCTTCCATTATGAAAATAGCCCAATATGTCAAAAATATGCAATTTTTATTCACGTAATTCAAGAGCTTTTCTCATTAGCAAACACGATATTTTATTACGAAAATAAACCCTAAATATTTAGTTTCAGAATTGTTGTATTTATTGTTACATCCATTTTGATATTAATTCAATACAATGAAAAATGTTTGACTGTGAATATTGCTATTTACTAAATCTTGCATTAATTTTACATACATTTTGTTGCTAATTTTGTGACATGGTCGCATTAAAATTAAAATATCTTTATCAATACGTAAGATATTTAAAATGTTTTTAGCCTTAAACCTGCCCAGAAGATGAGACCTTGTATAGAGTGTATTATTTTACTTCGGTCTTTCCTAATTTCCGAGTCCATTAAGGACATACGTACATACATACATACATACATACGAACGGACTCAAATATTTATGTGTGGATTAAATTATCAAATTATCAAATTATGAAATTATCAAATTATCAAATTATTAAATTGTTAAATCAATAAACCATCAAATTATTAAATTATCAAATTATTAAATTTTTAAATCAATAAACCATCAAATTATTAAATTATCACATTATCAAATTATTAAATTGTTAAATTATTAAATTATCAGATTATTAAATTATTAAATTATAAATCTGAGTGATAGGTCTAAATAAAATAATCATTAATTCGGCACTAGCAATAAAATATTATGACATAAAAGAAATTATCAAGATAATTTTAAAAGGATTATAAATGTAAATTACTAAAAAGTTAGGCCAATTTAACTGATTATATATATAAAAACAAAATTAAATATTTAAACAGCGTTAAGAAAGTAAATTCAACAGTCAAAAAATGTATTGATCAAATAAAGTCAAAGAAACAACTATAATATGGGTCCAATTGATAAAAATTCATTACAATAGTTTAATTTGAAAATTAGGTCGCAAACTTCGATTGCCCTATGTCAGTTATGTAATTTCAAGTATTTAATAATGTCAGTTTTAAATTTCTGGAAACTGTCAGCAAAAATATCAGCGCAATTTCCTACCAGATTCCCCAGTCTGTGAATTCTGATCAGTGGTGAATGATAAACATAATTGTTCCGAGTATTAGGTTCGTGAAACGTCACAGTTTGTCTGGTCGACCTGGCAGGAATGCTGAATTTTATTAATTCTACCAATTCCGGGCAGTCAATGGCACCATTCAGTATTTTATGCATAAAACACATATCAAACAGTATCCTTCGGTTTTGCAAGGTGAGGAGACCAAGTTCGTCCATTAGTGCAGGATAATCTATGTTTTCAACCGGAATTCCTTTTTTGTAGTTTATCAGTCTCAAAAACTTCCTCTGCACCCTCTCCACACTATTACTGTGGATGGCATAATTAGGAGACCATATAGTTGTATTGTATTCTAAGAGAGGTCTCACAAGGGATACAAAAAGTAGCCTATAGGACTGAATCAACCGCAGGTCAGAAGCTAATCTAAATACAAAGCCAAGACATCTCATTGCCTTGCTGACAGTTTCCTCTATATGTATGTTATAAGTTAGATCTTCAGAGAAAGTGATTCCAAGATCTTTAATGTTTGAGACACATTGGAGAACAACACTATCAATTGAATATTCATAAGTTATCTGAGATCTAGTTCTATGAAAGCGGACAACCTGGCACTTCGCTGCATTTAGGTTTAGCTTATTTTGTATGCACCAGTCATTTAACAAATCCAGATTATTTTGTATAATAATGCAGTCTTCCAAACTGTTAATAGATTTATAAAGCTTCAGGTCATCCGCAAACAGTAAAACCTCCATGTCTCTGAAGATCTCAACTATGTCATTCACAAATAAATTGAACAATGCCACTCATGCTGAATGTCTTAACTTATATTGGCGCGGTATCGGTGACTTTCATGTTAATACGTGTAGCCTGCCCACTAGTTACCCCACTTGTGGGATGTGAAGTGATAGTATGAATGAATGAAAAAGCAATGAAATATTAATTAAACTCTTTTCCCTCTCTTTTCCGGAAGTTTTCGAATGTCTGAATTTATTTATGTATGTTCGTCACTTGCAGTGAGTATATTGGTTACTCTGCTTAAGCAAAATGCCGTGATGGTATGAATGAATGAATAAAGAAGATAGATATTCAAATGATCTAGAGTTTGTGTGTTCACATTGTGAAAAGACATTTTAAACATATTTGATATCAATAAAACACTGTTTTACTTTTCACTATTAATTTAAATAACCTGCAATTCACTTTAGAAATTGGATCAAATAATATTCTTAATTTTTTAGACTTAAAGATAATGATATGTGATAATAAATTTAAGTTTGGCGTAGGTATATAAAAAAACCCACTTATACGGATAATATCATTCACGCATCTTCAAATCACCATATTAGTCATAAGATGTCTGCTTTTCACTCAATGTTACATAGACTCTTAAATATCCCTTTAGAACAAGATGAATTTTCTTCAGAACTAAATATAATCAAATGTATAGCCAAAAATAACGGATACAATGTGGAAATGATTGAGACGATGTTATTAAAGAAACAATAAAATAATGATTCATAGATATTTATATGCACCCATTGTAAAAGATAGTGATAAGAATTGGAGAAAGATTTTGTACGTCAATAGTTTGACTGAAAAAGGAAATAATATTACAAAACCATATTTTAATCCAGCATTTTACACCAACAACAATTTAAGCAAACTTCTTTTTAATAATAAGGACCGTAACAATATAATTAATAGCAGCGGTGTCTATTGTATTGATTGCAATGATTGTGATGCCAAATATGTCGGACAGACCAGTCGATCGATAGACACTCGTATCAAAGAACATTCCAGAGCACTTAGGGGTTTATCTAATTGTTCGGAGATGGCGGATCATTGCATTAGTCATAATCACAATTTTGATGTGAATAGTGTAAGGGTCCTACATTCAGAAAACCGGTATAGAAAATTAATTGCTTTGGAAACATTGGAAATACATAGAAATATTAAAAATATAGTTAATATTCAAATACCCCATTCATCACCATTGTTGAAACCAATTGTTCATCCACCATTGTCTTAACTACTCCTACTTCCTTACCCCTTCTTTTCTGTTTTTAGGTACCTACATATAAAAAATATTGTTGTTGCATGTGACTTTAAGAAAAAAATTTCTTTGAATTAGTTCTCTTGAAAATGTCAAGCTAACTTGACGAAAGCGCTTGAGTAATAATAAATCAATAGTGAAAAGTAAAACAGTGTTTTATTGATATCAAATATGTTTAAGATAGATATTTATAATTTTAATTCGGTAATTAGTTTGAAGAAATAATAATAATAAAAATCTTTATCGCACAAAAAACAAACATTATTAAATAAACATTGCAGAATTTAAACCAGACAAATAAATTTGTGCAATGGACGAGTTTATCGCAGAAGCGCGATATCTTCCAACCAACCCAGAAGTCACATTCTAGTGATAAACTCGCCTTCTTTATTGAATTGTATAACTGATATTTTTATGATACTTTGTATTGATGGAAATATTGTTACCAATGCACGGCGAAAAATAAAATAAATAAGTAAATAAATAGAATATAAGTGAATTAACACTGTGTCATTTCCTTTACGTAAGATTAATATTAACCGAACATTTTCGCCTATGCTTGTAAAAGCATCATCAGGGAAACTATTTATAATATTACAAACCAAGCTAAATGATATCAACAAAAGTTGCTTAATTAAGTAAAAACAAATTGTAATTTAAAGAAACTTTTATTTAAAAATGGCTTTAGAACATTTCTCTTAACCGCATTTCCCATAGTGGCAAAGTTCCACAATTAAATTGGATAGAAAAGTTTAACACCGCTTAACTATTCACGAATCGAATGTAAAACTTATACTAAAAACTTTCGACTCTGCTTAACCTACCTACATTTATATTATATTAAGCATACAGAGAAATGTAAAACATTGATTTTATCACATATATCAAGTAGACACCAGGTACTAAACTTAAATACTTCTATGTCTACCAATAATTTATTCTAACGAACATTTGGAGAAATTAGATACTTCTAAATTTCTACTAATTATTTACTAATTTTATCTTAAATACTTCACTCAGCACTGGGACCATCACAGCTTTTGGCCATATGTGAGGTTAAATGATCATCTGCCTTTAACAGGAGATTCGAAAACTTACAGAAAAGAATGAGAGAAAAGGAAATAGCTTTTCTAAAAGTTATAAACGTTGAATATAATTAATTTTCAAATCACTAATTCGAAGAAATTTTGTTTCAAAGAGGGAGCTTTTTACGTATCTACAATTTCGGAACAAAAATATACATTTAGAAGAAAAGTAAAAAAATTAAATGTGAATAAAAATTAATAATCACATATTTCTTTGTTTTAATAACTACGTCCATTATTGTGATATATTAAAAGAAAATCGTTTCCGCGGTTTCAGTGGAGAAATTCACTATTTTTTAACGAAATTCAAAACTCAGAATCATTTGAAAATGGACTTTTCCACTGGAGCCGTACCTTATTTTTAAAACCACAGAGAAGACAACACGCATGTTTATTATGTTCAGATTGTCAATTGATTACCCCACTCGCGGATAATATCATGATAGTACTTAAAAAAGAACTATTTTTTCTTCAAATTCACTTCCTATATTATTTTGCTTTTGAAATATTATACTAAAATGAAAACACCACATTTATACGAGACAAAATAACAAATTTACTAGAAGATAAACTAATTTCAGAGATCGCCGCATTTGTTCTGACACACTATTAATAAATAATAACGAAGCTTTTGCTTCAGGCACGTGATATCGAAAGTTCTCTTCTACAAGGGTGTACATTATTGTTTATGATAACATAAACTATTATACTACGCTTCGTACAAAACAATAATAGTATTTATTGTTATTTTCTACCATCCCTATACACAATCGTGGAATATCTGCTATACCATGTGTTAAGTCTGACTAAATGTTGAATTTCATAATTATATCGACACTGGAAAGGCAAAAATTACTAAGCGATATTTTGAGCGAAATTCTATCTATCTATCTATTTCCTCATGCCGTATCCCAAGTGGGGTAGGCAGAAAGAACGTAACGCCATATAGATCTGTCCTTACATACTTCTTTCGCTTCTTCAACAGTCATACAATTTCTCATGCACGCACGTTGATTTCTCTTACTCAAAACACGGTCGTCCTTGAGAATTTGATCTACATGATCAAGCCATGTAGTTCTCGGACGCCCTCGCTTCCTCCCACCCCTCGTTTCAAACAGGTATATCCTCTTGGTCATTCTTTCCTCTTCCATTCGTTCCACATGACCAAACCATCTCAATTTATTTACGCGCATTCTATACACAACACTCCTATTGCATCCACTCATTCTTCTAATATCCTCATTCCTCACTCTATCACGCAACGTTTTACGAACGTTGAGCGAAGTTGAGTTGTATATACAGTTTGATTTGTATTTTATTTCAGCGTCGAATGGTGCTATTCTTATGTTCCTACGACGATTTTTGATGTCGCTTAAACTCCAAACTTTAAATATAAAAAAAAAGATTATTTGTTTGTGTCAATTGAAGCAAACGAAATTTTTGTTTATTTTATGTACCTATTATATTTTTTTCGTGCGCTGACATTAGCGAAACTAATTCCATTTATATTTTAAAATGCAAATAATGTAAAAAAAAATACATATTAATTTCACCATTACAAAAATGAAATCAGCATTAACTTGTAAGTAAATAAATTTATTTATACAGTTGCTAATTTCGTATTTACTTGAAATATAAAAACACTTCCAAATATTTCGGCCTATAGAGAAAATTCCAGACTAAGTACACAATTACATCTAAATACATTTGCATATTTAATAAGGAATAATTTATTTACTTTTTCAACCGTCTTGCGCCTTCACAGAACTTTTAAAAGTTTATATTTGGAATATTCTTAGAAGATTCGTATAAATACCACACTAATATTAACTCCCTTGTGTACTAGATAAAGAGGATTTAAATATACAATATTATGATTTAAATGAGTTGGAAAACAATTCGCTAGAATTCATGGTTTTAAAATGTTTAAGAAAAACATTTTTTTTTATCATTTAGATATTTTCAGTTTTTTTAGAAATAAACACGGCAAGAAGCTTTTTACATTTTAACATAAAAAAAAAACAAATATAACATTAACCATGGGTAAAAAAATACTTAGTGTCGAAAGATCAAACGACGAAACCAGAGAAAATGTAGGTATTAAGAATAAATAATTAGTACAACATACATATACAGTTACTAATCAATTAAAAAAAATAATGTACTTATGAGTACCTACTTCTAAATATTTTTATTTCTTATTATTAGCATTTTATTTCTTATTTAACTGCACAATTTCTTTTTGTTACAAAAGTGCTTTTTTGAAATGAAATCAGCATGAATAATAATGCTTAAATTAAAAAAAAGGCTTTTCTATTATTTTATCTATCACTTCACGGGGTAAGAAAAATATATTAGATATAGAATTTCTACCGGCTCCAATACTTGAAAAATTCCATGATCTCATACCTATATTTGATAATTAATTAAATAAATAAAATTTTATAAACATTATTAAAGTGTTAAAGCATGTTATATGGTTACAATAAATAAGAAATATCACAAGATGGGCTTATCGCATATGCGATTTCTTCCAGCCAACGCGCTGATAGAAGGATTTTGACAAAAAGACTGTACTTACTAATTCAAATATTAACTCCTTTTCATCCAATTGTCTAAGTTCATGTCTTGACCTCCTCTGTGGCCGACCTTGTTGGTTCCCTGAGCCCCCATGACCCAACATGCCTTGCGAGCCCATTCCAGAACCGCTTCCGCCTGCACTACTGCTACCAGTGGCATTTACAGAAAGGAATGTTGGTGTTCCGTCTATGGTGTTTACAATCGGCTTCAGGAGACCACCACGTTCGAACTCGTGGGCGGAGATTTTTCTGAAAAGAAATAAATACAAACATCAACAAATTTTCTTCGTAGCATCGAAAAGAGTACACTCTACACGGAAAAAATATTCAAATATTTTAACAAACATGATAATATTAAAAAAATACGCCTCACACAGTTTTTTTACAATAATGTTACAACACAGAATACCTATAACTCATTCGATCAAAATTGAGCAGAGCTCATGCTTTGAGGGATATATAATTATTTGATTATGTTTATTTGTTTTTTATACATCCTTGTTAACCACATTTACCTTTCATACTAGGTATCATTTATTGAGTATTTATAAACATCATTTAATCACTAAAATGAAAAAAAGATCATTGAAATATTTAGGACATTTAACGACAGATTTTTACACAAAATATGACTTTGGAATATATACTTTTCAATTTATTGTTTAAATGTAACTCCTACATAAAATGAAACGAAAAGTACTAATAAAAAAGTAGGTACATCAATAGTAGGCGGGAATATAAAAAGGGATAAGGAAGTACTTAAAGCTTTTTAATATTATTACTAAACACTAAGAAGCTTTGCAAGTAAGTAAGCTAGATTCATACAAGTACAACGTAAAGAAATTCATAAAATATAAATTGGCATATAAAATCTACACAACACTCACGGAATGACCATCATTACATAATACCCGCATATACAGAATAGATTTGTTTTCACTTAATATTTGGCTTAAATAATTCCCGATTGTAAATTGTTTTTGGTGCATTCTGATCATTTCAACAACAACTGCAATTTGAAATATTTAATTATGATTTTTTGGAACAATTTTATATATATTCTATATTTAAATTTATGGAATTATATTTAGCAGATTCACCATAGCACAAATGAAGGTTGTATTAAGTATTGTTTTACACCTTTGCTCTTCGTTCTGAAAGTGCACTTGGTATGTTAACTGTTACTATTCCTGTTCACCGTTCATCTTTTTTATTATACGTACAGGAAGTTTATGTAATGATTTACCTTTATTAGCCAGACTTTTCTTCTACAATTTCCACATTCAAAAGTACATACATAGACTGAAACATCAATATCTTGTTCACAATAACCCTCATTAAATCCATTACTCCTCTCCCCCTCCCCTTATGGTAGGTATATATGTTACTATTTTTATTTATTTATTTTATTGTTTACTTCTATAAGTACTTAGAATTTAGGTTAGTTGTCAGAAATTACCGCAAAGCAATGCATCTGCCTTCTGTATTATTATTTTTTGGTGTAGTAAAGTTTATGTTATTTTATTTTAAGTGGGAATGTCATACAAAAACTCGAATGACATTCCCCCTTATTCGATGATAGCCTTAAAATATTTTTTTAGGTTTTCGTTTGGTGAGGAATATCTTTATAACCATGGTTATGAAATGGTTAATATACCAGGTATATACATACTATTTTGCGAAATGAGATTTAATATTATAATAAAAGTTAAAACCTTTTACAATCTACCACCACACATTTACGCATTACAATTGTTGCAAGACTAATGCTTGTTTGAGATATCTGCAAATATTTGGATGAGTAAATTTTCTGATACAGCTACAATTTTATAATAATAATAATAATAAAGACAATTTATATTTGGCGCCGTTTAATGATCCGTGACCATCTCAAGGGCGCCATGACTTTTCTTGAAAAGCAGTGTTTTCAGCTTACTCCTGAACGTTGCAGTGGGCTGGTTCTTTCTTAAATCCGCTGGTAATCGGTTCCAGGCAGTTGGCCCCGCAACGCTAAAGCTCCACTCTGCGAATTTGGAAGTGTTTGCCCTGTTGGGCTCCACAAGCTTGTTTACAGCGGTGGAAGCTGATCGCAGTGGTCGCCTCAGAGTTTCGTCCAGGGGACATAGCTTAGCGAGGCATAGAGGTGCTGTGCCGTTCAAGGCTTTGTGGACCGTGAGGCACAGCTTGAACTCTACTCTCTCTGGGACTCTAAGCCAGTGTAGCTCGTTAAGCAGTGGTGTGATGTGGCAGCGCTTGTTATCTCTATAGATGGTCCTGGCAGCAGCATTAAAGGCCATTTGGAGACGATTCAGAAGGATCTGGGGCAGTCCTGTACATATGATGTTACAATAGTCTAGACGGGAGACGACGAAGGCAGCGACTAGACTCTTAACCGCGTCTACAGATAAGTGTCTTGATACTAGGTACAGTTGGCGAATATGAAAGAAAGCTGTGCTCACTGTCTTTGACATTTGAGCCTCCATAGAGAGTGCTCCATCCAGTAGGACGCCGAGAACAGATATGGTGCGCGATGGTGTTATATCAGTGCCGGAGACAGAGATCGGTTTGGTGTCTAAGAGATGTTGCCGTAATACATAAACACAAAGTGCTATTTAAAGGAGATTACGAAGCGCTTCATTGTTGAAGACGCTGCTGTTTGGGAGAAGTCACGGCGCCCTTGAGATGGTCACGGATCATTAAACAGCGCCACATATTAATAGTCTGATTATTATAATCGCTCTTGCCTTTGAGTCACGAAATTCCAGGTTCGATTCTTAGCCAGAGCAGATTGAAGAATGATCTATTTCAAATTGTCTTAGATCTGGATATTACATGGTATATGTGTTAAGTGCATTGTTTATATGTGTATCGTTACGTTAGTACTCATAATACAAGATTCATATCTCACATTGGGACTAGCTATCTGTGTGAATTGTCTATACATGTTATGTTATATTATGAAATTAAAACAAAAAATCACTTATTTGTAATTTTCGTTTAGGTTTTTACTACTCTTAAAAATGTGTGGACGAAAACGTTAAAGAGTCTCATAAAATATACGATTAAAAACTTAAAAGTGTTTTTTTAATTCTATATCCTAAAATAATTAAAATAAATTTTCCCACTGAGAACACAAAGGACTAATACCCTTCGACAGTAAATTTGAAATGGGTCACAATGTGAACGTGGCAGATATAAGAATCAACGTGGCGATCTATTATTCTAGACAATATATAAACAAAGAAAGTTAATAACTTTACTATTGCAAAACGTATCGTGGGTGTGTTTATATTGTAAGAACGCTAATCCAATGTGCACAATGCGATTTGTGTCGTAAAACAGAAACAAAGTAACTTAATGTAATTATTATTTATAGTACCCATGTTACACTATTAAGTTACATTGAATTCCATCAATGTGTCGACAGAATATACAAATACTAGAGATGAATGTTTGTATATTCGGTAACTTCATAATAAATTGATATGTGTAGAATGACTCTTGTCACGATCTAAATAGATCTTAATCTTAGTTCTATGATGCGCGAGGTAACTATGTAGTCAAAATTACGTGCATGTCAGTCCCGCGATAGCTCAGTAGGCCTAGTCAAAACACATTTTAGCGTTACGTTTTCGTTTCGTTTTCGTTCAAACGTTGACGACGTTGCAAGAACGCGTCTATTTCCGTAGCTACTTGTGTATTTTAGCTACGAAAATTGATGCGTTCTCGTAACCTCGTCTTGTTTGAACGAAAACGAAACGAAAACGTAACGCTTAAATGTGTTTTGAATAGGGGCCCAGAGGCCTGAGTCAATAACACATTTTCACGTTACGTTTTCGTTGCGTTAACGTTCGAGTATAGACGAAGTTGCAAGCAAGTTTCAATTTCGTTGCTAAGATACACAATAGTTACGAAAATTTACACTTTGGCGCAACATCGTCTATTTTTGAACGCTAACGGAACGAAAATGTGACGTGAAAATGTGTTATTGACTCAGGCCACAGGAGAGTCGTTTTCAACATTCGCATGAGTATTATGGTTGTATTATATGACATAACCCCAAGAATGTAACAAAAATTGATGTATACATGAATATTGTTGTTATATTTATAAATTTTTATGTAATATTTCTTTTAATTTTTCAGAAAAAAAAAACTAATCAGATGTCTGTGGGCCTAGTCAAAATACATTTAAGCGTTAACGTTTTCGTTCAAACGCGGACGACGTTGCGAGAACGCGTCAATTTTCGTAGCTAAAATACACAAGTAGCTCCGAAAATTGACGCGTTCTCGCAACATCGTCTTGTTTGAACGAAAACGTAACGCTTAAATGTGTTTTGACTAGGCCTACTGATGAAAAATTTTAAATTTTAAATATTGTCTAGGATAATTTGGATAATTTTAAATTGAACGATTCCTTAATATTTAAATGTTCATAATTTTTTCATTGGTTCACTAATCTTCAAAACCACGACTAATTCAACACAGAATTATTATTATTAAAAGGATACCATATTCTACAGGGACCATTACAGCCTTGGCCAATGCGATCTCAGAGAAGACAAACATTTACAATAGTGTTTCCACTTTCCTTACAAATTCACCGTATGTCATGTAGAATATGTCCACATTCGGGGATATATTATTGAACACTCGAATTGCCTTTGCTATTGGTGACTGCGAAAGTGTTTGCCCTGCTTGCAGATGGATAGAACAGCGTGAGTAACTATACGATGTTGGTGTATAAAAGTTAAACTCACCCAGTACCGTTGGATTACTAATAGTACCATTCACCAATTTGAAAAAATGTGTCGCATAAAAGGCAATAATACGATGCTCCGGCGTGTTATATCCAAGACTGCCCATTACAAATGCAGATGGAAATGAAGAATAACTAGCATAACAGTGTTGTTTGCATATCAAAAAATCCGATTTCGGCTCTCACCGGATAATCACTATCCGTTCAAATATTATGCGTCTCATCACTAGCAAACACTTACTGAGAACTCTTAAGAATATAAGAGCGTGATATCCAATTCATTGGAAGAGCAATATAAAACTGAAATGTATGCATCCATAAAGATATCGACAATACATTGTAAAAATACTTATTGTCGTACAAGGTCACTTCGTTATGGGGAAACCGTAAGGATACAATAAAAAATAAATAAAATCCATTTATTTATGTGAAAAAGGGGGTGAAAGAAAGCGTAAACGTCAGAGAATTACGCAGTTTGACCACGCGAATTATAATGTTCTCAAGGATGGCTACGTATTTATAGATTGGTTGGAATATATCGCTTCTGCGATAAACTCGCAAATTGCACAATTTCATTTGTTTGTATCACATTATTTTATAACTAGATGTAATTATGTATTCTTCTAATTGTGCAATAAAGTTTATTATTATTATTATTTACTGAATGAGAGAAATCAGCGTGCATGAATGTCAAGAAAGCGAAAAAAGTATGATTATCATGGTATTCCGTTCTCTCTGCCTAGCCCGCTTGGGATGGGACTAGGGTTGCCACCTTTTTTTTCTGCAGATAAAGTACATTGGTCATTATAGGCAAGAAAAAAAAAGTACGTAGTATCAAAATAAAGTACAATTTATTTTTCTTTATTTTTATGTTTAAAAACATGTTTTTATTTCGAAATTACGTTTCTAGGTGTATGTAGAGCAGGGATGCACAGACTTATAGGGAACAGGGGCCACTCGGGAAGGTTTTGAGCTATAGTATTCGTTTATAAAAAAGCATATTTCAAAAAAAAAAATCGAAATCGGGGGTGTGTTTGGCAGACAATGCACGAGAATCCTACGATTTTTCAAATACTTTTTTTTTTTAATATACTTAACTAAAAGTTAGATAGTTATTAAAAATATTAGTGTAATAAACTGTATTTTTTCGGGTTATTTTTCACAGATCATGGTTTCAAAAATATTTTTTTTACAAATTTTTTGATAAAATTTCTCATATTTTGAAACCAAAAATCACCACAGGAACTCGATATTTTGTTTATTTAAAGAAACCTAGTATTTATATGCTTGATAAGATGAATAAAAAAATAAAATTATAGTTTACAAATAATTTGTATTTTGATATAACAAAGATTACCTAAATAAATCTCGTCAGTCAGCTATTTAGTTTTATTAAGATAAAAAAAAAACTAATATTGGTAGGTAATAAATATTAGATTTTTTATTTTATCAATTCCAAATGTTCGTTAGAATCAACAAGTTTAGAGATTTATCCACCAAATTTGTATAAAATTGATTATTACAACGTTTTTGCCAGAGAGCGCTCGTAACGTAATGCACTCAAACCGCTTTGCACAAAACAAACAATAAATTGTGACAATGACACTGACATTGTTGACATTTGAGGTTGGGTTGCGTTCAGAAGTGCTTAAGAGATGTGGCGCTGGCGAGTGGCGACGTCGATTCAGCACCAATAAAATTGATAAATTTCGTTTAACGAAAAAATACTTACGACTAAACTTTACAAAATCCCAAAGAAATCAAATCATGCGAAATAAAGTATTTTCGCGTACTTTATTTTTCTCATAAAGTATAAAGTACGATTACCTGAAATAACGTACAATACTTTATAATAAAGTACGGGTGGCAACCCTAGATGGGACATCAGGGTAAAGTAAAGCTAAATTTAGATTTTGTTAAATGGACATAAAGGAAATAAGAATAAATGGAATGAAGTTCATAAAAATAAAGAGTAAAAAATAAAGAGCTATATTTGTGTTCATAAAATGTAACATTGTGCAAAATCTAATCGTTTAATGCGTCTTAACGCTATTTGTAGGCGTCCTAACGCTCTTTGTACGCGTCCTAACGCTCTTTGTAGGCGTCCTAACGCTCACTGTATGCGTTCTAACGCTCTTTGTATGCGTTCTTACGCTCTTTGCAGGCGTCCTAACGCTCTTTGTAGGCGTCCTAACGCTCTTTGTAGGCGTCCTAATGCTCTTTGTAAGCGTCAGGACGCCTTTCTCACTTCCTCCGACTAGATGTTGTACAATGTAGATTGTGAATACATGGCTTTCCGGTGGAGATGTCTGATTGATTTTGTCATCTGCGGATAAAGCACTATAGTCAATATTCTTAACTATTTATTCACAGTCGGTGTTTAGGTTGTAGAATTTCATAATGAAATGAATAAATCAAATGCTTTATTCAACTATTCGACTTATTCACGAGAGATACGTCTTTCGTCTTGGTAGGACATTGTCAAACAATCGAGAGTATAGGTTTTTAGATTGACAATATCCTAACAAAGCGAATGACGTCTCTCTCGTGAATAAATCGAATAGTAGTATAAAAAATCGTTTTTATTTCTAAACTATAAATGATATTATTATTTTAATGTTTTGATGAAAAATATTGGTTGCTTTTCTCTATAGGAAAACAGCCACCCTATTGATATGCCCATTAATGAAGGCTGCAGTAGTCATGAAGATCTGACTCTAGGTAACAATAAGGAGAAGCCTGTCGCTACCTACTGGAATGGAAAGATTTTGGCCGGACAAAGAAAGTGAGTTTTTCTCTAAACAAGTTTTAGTAATGTCTATATCTCTCATAGTTGTGTTAAATTTGTCCTAATTATGTTCTTGGGAACATCTGAATAAATCGACCACCAATAAGCACAATTGTGCTAACTTTATTAAATCTAACAAATCCTGAAAACAAGGATATGATTAGAAAAGGGTATAAGGGTTTTTAGAAATATAAAAATTGATGGAATACCGCATTTTTTGTCAATTAAGATCCATCATTCTGATTAACTGAGAGGGTAATCAATCTTGTCAGGAATTCATAAAAATACGAGCATAAAACATAACATTAAAGTTTATTAATTAAGTAATATATGTAGAAATCCTTCCCACGCATTCTGGATCAAAAATAAATGTAGTAAATTGTTTTGAGAATATTAAGCATGAAAAAAGAAAAAACAATATTGAGCAATCTATGCTTAATCTCATTATTTTAACTGAACACCTTTTTTCTTCTGTTTCGAGAGACAAATTGGCACATATCTATTGTGGTGTATGTAATCTAATAAATCGTGTTTTGTGCTATCTTCATTATATGAGAACTTTTTATTTAAATAGCGATGCTAGCGCCATAGTGCTTGTTCTATAATATGAATAAACTATACGATCCTAGCGCCAAAGTATTGTACATAAACTATGCGACAGTAGCGACATTGTGGCAGGACTTTGAGATGAAAGTAATGAAAACTATTTTGTATTTCAACGGCCATGATACAATAAAGACAGTACAGTATCTTTCACAAAGGGATTATTGACATTTCCAATAATGTTTCGATATGTGCGGTATTTATCTACTACGTACTAGATTGACAGACTTTAAACGAAACGTTATCTAATCGAAATATGTACGTAAAGATTGTATGTAATTTCCCTCTGGAATTCACAGATAAACGAAATGAAAACCAAAAAAATAAAATAAAACGCGCTATTGTAATTGCTAATTTTAAACACTGCTCCGTTCATAAATATTTTACGTCATGTGTTTTTCTCCTGAAGATGCAACAGTAATCCCGGTAATAGAGGTTTAAAAGATGACAAAAAGATATGGATATTTGAAATCATTTTTTGAAGATTTCTCAGAGTTTTGAAAGGGTTAATAAACAAAAATTGGTACTAAATTATTAAAAATAAAATACTCATAGTTAGCCTGAAGGTGAGAGCGGAAGCTCTTAAAAGCCAGCTCCGTATTTAAGTCACAGTGAAATTGCTTACTGTAACTTTTTTTTAAAGATATATCTGGGCTTTGTTATAAACCCAAATACAACCTTACACACCTTTCACAGTAAGCTAAAAGCTTGTGTTATGAAAGGGGAGTTTGCCGGCACCTGGTATCGAACCACGGACCCCTTGTTCACGAGGCCGAGACTCTACCTCCAGGCTACCGACGAACTAATTGTTTAATTTTTTATTAATTTAATATGAACTTTCACCAAGTACAGGAAGTCGGCTGTCAACATTAATCAAATGAAGGTACATAGAAATTAAGTAACGGAGAGTTATGTAAATGCTAGAATTACTATATATTTGCAATGAATAAATTATATATACCTAATAATGAAGGAATTCGCTCCACAACAAACCAACCTTTCGTCACAAGTGAGATCAGATATCGAATATTGGCATGGATTGGCCACGTTGTTAGATCCGGAAAAGAAAGGTCAACTAAAGGTATTCTGCAGGGTATATCCGAGGGCAGAAGACCATTAGGCAGACCATGACAAAGATTATTAGATAATATCAACCGAGATCTAGAGGAGCTAAATGCTAAAGACGCCTGGCAATCCATTGTTTAAGATAGAAAGGATTGAAGATCTATTGTTTTGGAGGCAAAGCTTCTACAAGGGCTCTACGGCCATCAAAAGTAAGTAAGTTATTTGTATATATATACATACACACACACACACACACACACACACACATAATTTTAAGAAAGAAAATAACAAATATATAAAAGGTACGCTACGTATTATGTAACATGACTATATTTGCTGATTGTACAGAGTTACTTTATTAAAACTGTACAGGAAAAACAACAAAAATCCATTAACAATTGTGACAGCAAATGTGATATTCGCGTACCTTTTTATAAGAATAATACGGGAATATTTTCCTTTTTTCCATTATACTAAATAATTAAATAAATAAGATAGGTACATGTTTTGTTATTTTTAACATATTTCAATGAGATACTTAAGCACTGCGAATTCAATTTTTGTATACAAAAAATTTCTGCTATAATATACTATATCCTCACGCTGTATCACAAGTGGGGTAGGCAGAGAGAATGGTACGCTATATAGATCAATCCTTACATATTTCTTTCGCTTCTTTTGCATTCATGCGGTTGATATTTTCCGTCAATTGGCAACTGACGGAAAATATCTTATAAGAAGAGTAACTTATTTTTATTTTTTTTTAATTGCAGGTTCTCCATGGTCTTAAAAATGTATGACATTATAAATTTAGTCGTTGACTATACCACCTGAGTAACATGGCAATAAAGCTCAACGTATCTAGATTACCGGCAAGAGACCAAGAGGGAGGCCAAAGCTCAGATGGCGTGAAGTAGTGAGACAAGACATGCAGAACTGGGATATTTCCCATGAGGATGTGCTCGATAGAACCAAGTGGAGAAACAAGACAAAAAAAACAGACCCCACCACCATGTGGGACTAATAATTGCCCAAGGAGAAGAAGAAGTTGACCGACCGCTTGGTAAATCAAAGAAGTTTTTGTTCTGCTCATGAAATTTTAGAAAGATCGTACATTTGGAAGTACAAAGTACCTAGTAAACTAATCAAAGTTTCTCGGTAATGGAACCACAAAGTCGCCACGTATAAAAGTGTTAGCAGGAGTATAACGTGAACTGCAAATATGTTGTGGAAACAATGTGTAACTTTTTATCTGTTCCGACTTACAACAATGTCAGTTATGTTATTACATAATTTAACAGAATGCAGTACGTAAAACAACATAATTTTAAAACAGTAATAACAATATTATAATTTAGAACAAACACTGTTTTATCAAGCATTCGTACCACAAATACAGTAATTATCATACCTTGTAAAAATACTCGATCAAATAGTTATGTATAGTCAAATAGATGGATTCCGCGAAAGTCAAATTAAATTTCGTATAAATAATAGAAAATATGATAAATATATGAGTTAGTTTGTTAAAATAAATGTAGGTATGTTTGGTTTATACATATTTAGAATGAAATCTTAGATCACTTAAGGGCGTTTCTGGATTATAAATTTGTGTGTATGGTGGTATTTACGGAGAAAAATGTTACTGACAATGACGATTACGAAATTTCATTTATTTCACACCATCTTAAGTTAAATCTTTAAGGGTTTTCTCAAAAGTCTTTTATAAATGTTTTAATATTATTTGTTTGGTATTAAAAGTTCATAAATAAATATTCCGTAAAAATATTACTTATAATATTTACAATATTTTCACAAGGAATATCTTCCTTTAATTGATGCATAATTATTCTTTGAGTACACAGAGCTGAGTTTGAAGTAAGTTAATTAATATTATTATTGATTAACAACGACGTGAGTGAAACACTTAGGTGGCTGGCAAATGATTGAAAGACTCGGCAATTAACACAAATTAACAATGATTGACATCTGCGAGTAAAGAAAATAGTGTAAATAACCACACGTTAGAATCAATTTGAGAGAAATAAGATTATTTGCACTATGAAATTTTAATTATTGTTATATACATACATACCATCACGCCGCTTCCCTTGCGGGGTAGGCCGCAAGGATCGAGCGCCACTTCCTTCTATCCTTGCATACATCTTTCGCTTCCGTCACTATCATGCAATTCTTATCTTCTTGGTCATTCTGTCCTCATTCATTCTTTCCACATGCCTAAGCCATCGTAACTTATTTATATTCATCCTTGTAACTACATCAACTTTCATTCCACATTCCTTTTGTATATCACTGTTACACACACGATCTCTCAGACTTTTACCACACATCCTTCTCAACGATCTCATTTCTACTGCATTTATCCCACTTTCATCCTTCATTATTTTTATATCTTTTATACTTTGTTTTTCTAACTGACGGCATAATCATTCTTTTGAGATAATATTTTATCAATAGTTACACATTTGATTGTTCGAGAGTTTTATCTTAACATTATCAAGAAATTTTGTTACGAATAAGTTTAGGTAGATAAGAAGTTGTAAAAAGTATAAAAATTACATTATTTTCACGTATTATGGCACTTTTTCAGATTTAATTGAATTATCAGGTGAATTTCAAACTTTCAAAAGCAATAAACTTAAGTTGGTAAGCACATTTTAAATAACCAAATATTGAAATAATAATACTTTATCATTAAGCCCTTATGTTTTTCTATACGCGTACACGTGGTCGAATGCTAACGAAAAAATATACTTTAATAAGCTTTTTTCTTATATGACAGTTCACCACATTTATAAAATAAGTTATCTCCACGAAGAGCTTAGATATTTTTTTCAAGTAGCTATTCGGATATCTCTATCGGATGATTCTTAGAGTGAAAAGATTGAATTATTTCCCTGTCGATACCAATAATTACAGTTTTTCAGTTTAAGTGAAGCGCTAACAGATGAAGAGATAAATTGCTCCAACCGTCAATTCAACAATGTTACAGTAATGAATAAGAAAGCATATAGGTATAATACATTATGTGCCTGCAGGTTTATTATTAAAGGGAATTTATGTTTTAGGTTGTATTTACCCCAAATTAGGGGTTTTCCAAACGATTTATCACGCATAAACATTTTATGAATTACAACAATGGCATGTTTCATCATTAAATTGTAGATATTGTCTAATTTATTTATTTATCATGTACACAGAAAGTTGACAAAATAGACATAGTTAAACAAAAACGACATGTATTGACTTTGCTTCATTCCTATGTTTCCCAAAAGGAATAATGTTGGGTAAAATGACTATTTTAATGACAGGATGAATAATCTTTCCATTCTGATGCACATCTGTGCTTAATTGTTTCCAATGTTGGTTTGTGATCGTTATGTGCTCTAGTGATTCGTGGAACCTTAATTTGGTTTGATTCAAGTTTATATTGCTGACATTTGTGTCCCATACGACTGTATATAAATAAATAAATAATAGTTTATATGGATAAGGCAGCTTATAACAATTAAATAATAGCTTTGGGATATACTTGTATACTACCTATTAAGTTTATGGATAGTGATAGAACTTCAATATCAAGCGCCTTATTACACGCAACCTCATTGACAAGAATAGAAATTTTCTGAGAATAACAATGAGTCGACGACGTGTAGGTTTATTGGTAGTCAACTAATATAAATCTGTCCTAACTATCGTATTAATATTAATTACTGAAAATAATTGCTTAGGAAAGACAGTTACACTTGGTTTATGATTTCTTAGAAATATTGAAATGTGGTATATTTGCTGCGATTAATGATAATTTCTTGAAATTTCTGCGTAGTTTTCGTAGAAATTTCATTATTCGGTTATGTGGTAAAAGTGACAATAGTAACAATTGATAATGAGATTCTGAATACTAGAGGATACTTTAATTAAGGCCTTATTCAAATCTCCAACCCCAAATTTTCGAAAAAAGTAATATCCCTCTTAATGATATCTGCAGCTTTAATTAAAATATATCTTAAAAATTTGTTTAATTATTTGTAAAACATCAAAAAGGAAGACAGAATTGCAAAATAGGGACGCTTATTACGGACAGAACTAAAAAAAGGAGGATTGATTTCTCTCGGTATTGACCTACTCTAACTTTGCAACACAAGCATTTGCCTTGCAGGTTTACGGGGTGTATTTCAGTAGATTACAAACACAAATTCATCTTTAAAAAAAAAAAACAATTAAAAAAATATAAGCAAAATAAGTATAATATCAGATCATCACGTTGTGAAATATCTTTTGTGAAAGGAACACATTCTTGTACTTCTCCAAAAGTCAATTAGCTGTCCAAACAATTATTATTATTAACAAGGGCCTGACAGGACTCGAGAAGGGCTCTGGAGTACAAAGGGAGAGAAAGCCTATTATTATTATTACTATTGTTATTGCCATAGAGACGACTTGTCAGGTGTTGAGTGGAGTGACTATTGTTATAAATAATAATGAGTAGTATTATGTACCTGCTTAACAATAATGACACTGAGATTTTCAAGTATTAAATTATGTTCATACTTGAAAATCTCAGTGTCCCATCCTGAATGTCTTGATTTTATATTGGCACGGAGAAGATAGTTTGCATGTTTATTATATGCAGCTGATTTGCTGGCTAGCCCGCTCGTGGGATATGCCGTGATGGTATCTACAGTACAGTACAGTAGTGAATAATGCTCAGAGAGAAATAACTTATTTTAATTTTTTTATATGTCAAAAACGAACATACATGAATTAAAGTTGATATTTTTAACCAAAAAGTCTTGGTGGAAGTTCATGTTGCATTAATTATAAAAAAAAACTCCTCTATAGTTTATCCACTGTGACACAAAGAGTTCATTTTTATGATTGTCAATAAACGCTTAAGGCGTTGTTAAGTCTATGCAATCGTCGTCGATTTCAGTCTTAAATTTGAATTTTTCCAGAAACAACCTAAATGTTGGCAATAAGAGCAGCAATTATCTTACTTTCTGGCGAGTTTTTTCAGAATACTACTTTATAAACGTGTTTGATGAATTCTTCTTACAAATTTCGGCAATTATGTGGTTCGATTTCATTAACTACATAGGCCAAAAGGGTAGCTTTTTGATTAACATTTTTTCTATTTATGCAAGAATTAATTGAATGAGAGAAAATAAGCAGCGATTGGCGTCGAGGTTGCCGTGAAAATATTTCAGGAAACAATATTATGAGTAATAATGGCAAAAGCTTAATAGTGTTTCAAAACAAGCTAATTCTAACTAAGCCCACGCAAGTGATTCACTATTATATTAAGCTCTGTAGCCCACGTATGTAATTAAGTATCAGGAATTTGTTGTTTGCTCTAGCTGAGGCAGAATGTTGTACATTTTGTTATATGTGTAAATTAGTGTTGCCGCTCGATAGTTGAATAAGTCAGTCAACTGGATGGCTAGGCGGATAGTTAACGCCGGCATTTTAATAAAATAATTAACAGAAGTTGTTTGATATATTCATATTACAAAAAAAGAAGAAAAGGGTCGTTGCGGTTTTCAGCCTGTTTCATTCGAACAGAAAAAAATACCATTATGGCAACACTGTTCGGTCATTCCTTTTCCCGCTTCCCCTCTCCTCACCCACACCTCATTTCTTCCCGCCTTCGTTAAAAAAAGACAAACGTCAATACGGTGGTCGGACATTTTTACATTATAAATCGGATATTATTATCAAAAACAAAAACATTGCGTCGGTGGTAACGGTGATTAAATCAAGAACTGTGTTTTTGGTGTTGTGTTTTGGTGTTGTGTTAATGGTCAACGGGAGAAGAAACATTTAGCCGGGTTAGTCTTTTTTCCTTCTATCTCAACATTCCTTCCCATCATCCAAGATCAATGAGTTTGTTTTCTACACGGAGAAAATGAACTTATCGAACAGAAGTATAGCCAAATCGTATAACGCAACGTTTGACAATCATATTATGTAGCGCCACAGTGCCAAGTGAAGAAACTTAATTTCAATAATAAAACTTATTTCGATCAGCCAGAATGTTGAACTTTGTTGCGTCATTGTGATACAAATAAAAGGCTCGGCATTTAGATGAATGCCGGTATCAAACTAACTGTCTAGTCATTATGTTAACTGGCTAATATTATGTATACAAATAACTTCTCAGAATTGGGAACAAGCTATTTTAGGAACTTATTGATGGAGGAACAACATTAACAACTATAATATCGAACTTCATACCTATTGATTAACGTAATACGTTGTGATAACTTATGTCATAGATTTCAACTTTCTGACTGATACACACGAGGCGTTTACATGACTATTTATTGTGTACGTTGATAGTATATTAATTGTATATGAAATAAGCAAAGATTTCTATTTCTTTCTAAAATTGTAGAGAATGAGATAGTTGTTTAACTTTTACTCTTTTTCAAAAGAAAAAGTGAAGTCTTGACAATTTTTTTTGAAAATGTATCTAGGCTAGGCTACTATTACTATACTACTATACCATCACGGCATATCCCACAAGTAGTTTTTTTTGAAAATGTATCTAGGCTACTACTACTATACTACTATACCATCACGGCATATCCCACAAGTGGGGTAGCCAGCAGACCAGCTGCATATAAAACATGCAAGCTGTCTTCTCCGTGCCAATATAAAATCAAGACATTCAGGATAGGTGGCAAACCTCATCGCCGAATTTAAGATGTAAAATGTCTTATTTTTTCGAACATCTGCCTTTTACAGGACACTCGAAAACTTATGGAGAAGAGTGAGAGACCAATTCTTTACCGGGTGCTCCACGGGATAGTCTATCTAGGTATTTGTTTTAAACTCGAATACACCTTTGTACACCTTTCACAGCAAGTAAAAGCTTAAGTCGTAAAAGGGAAGTTTGCCGGCATCTGGAGTCACACCGCGCAAGTACCTCCTGTGCACGAGGCTGTGACTCTACCTCCAGGCTACCGACGAACAAATGACTACCACAAATGCTCTATCAAAATACAGTTATGTATAAAACAAAAGCTTATATCGTAATGTTGGAGTAGATCGGCAGTGGAAATCGAATCACGGACTTTACGTTCTAAAGTCAAAAGCTCTTTCATCGGGCTGTCGACCTACTTCCTCATCACTGACTACCTACATATATATTGTTGCGATACATGTCTAGCATATAAAGTCAAATCACGTGACATACGAATAGAAGTACCTACCCTACAGCCTTATTGCACTCCGTAACACTATCATTTGTATTCCCAAAACAATATGTTCTAAAGTGCACCTACTATTGTATAGTTTCATCAATATGAAGGCATTATAAACAGAACTATGTATGTATAAATAAAGATAAGTAAGAATGTGTGAAATAAAGGAAATAATAGAATACCCGATAAAATATATAGGTAGTGTTTGCAAGTTGGCTCTCAATTCTTATTAGCCTCCAAATGAACGTTCTTTTGTTCATTTATATATTTTCTTATTCTATACATTGTACGGAATTACAGAACTGACTAGTAAAATAATTAAGATTAATATAATACATATTTGGGTACTGCCTGAGAATAGACAAAAATCTAGCGAGGCAGTAAATTTAAGTTATTCACTGTGTCGGTGTTTAGGCAGTAGAATTCCATAGCGAATTCAATAAATTAAACGTTTTATTCTCCTGAAATATCCGACAAATAAAGTTATTTCACATTACTATTTGATTTATGAACAAGAGAGAGACGTCGTTCGTCTTGTTAGGACATTTTCAAAAGATTGACAATGTCCTAACAAGACGAAAGACGTCTCCCTCATTAATAAATCAAATAGTATAATAAAGCATTTGTTTTATTTAATTCGTTAAATTTAATTTAATTTCTTATTATTGTGTCAGAACACATGTAGGTATTTAGGTTAAAAAAAATTGTATATTTTTATCAATTTTTTAATTACATAATTTTGAAATTATTAGAAAATCAATAAATATAAATAATTCAAGAGTTTTTGTGTTCATACTGTGGAAATCCATTTTTAATTTAATTTAATATTAAATAATAAATATCAATACCTACACCCCTTTTTTCAAAATGTATTTTTTTCAAATTTCTCGTTTGACAGCTGTTGTACAAATGAAGTTGCATATTTTATACTACAGTATGTGTGACAATACAGAGAATGTGTATTCATGGGCGTAACGAGGAGATAAAGCTGCTTCCCTCCTAGGGTCTCAAAAATAGTAGGAAAGTAAAAAAAAATGTACGTAAGTATGGGAAAGGTATGAAGAATTGTAATCAAACCTCTCTTCCTCCTAGAAGTAAGAATTAATTAACATAAGATGGCTTTAGAACTGTTGAACAAAAATGAGGAGAAAGTGAAATGTTTCAAAATTCATGTTCTCAAAAAGTTCAATTTGAAAATTCAATGTCGAAGCCTAAGTCCCTGTAATAAAGTTTCTAGTAAAACTCAAAGCTACTGATATGGGTTTCAAAAAATAAATATCGATAAAATCCTTTTTTTTTTCAAATTATTATACCAAAATTAAAATCTGGCAATGGGGTGTGTGAAATTTTGCACGTTAACCAAACGACCAAGTCGTGACAATTGAGACAAATAAAAAAGTTCAAACATGTGATAGTTTGTCAGACTAAATCAAAGGTAGTTCTAAGATTCATTAAAAAAAACGAGATAATGTATTTAAATTTCCTATACCAAAATGAAAATTTGATAACTGAAACGAAATGAGAAACATGCATGTGTGAGGAATATGAATAAATGTTATCAATTACTATACTATACTATACCCTCACGCCATGTCCCAGGAGGGGTAGGCAGAGAGAACGGAACGCCAAATAGATCTATCCTTACAAACTTCTTTCGCTTCCTCTACATTCATCCAGTTTCTCATACATGCACGCCGATTTCTCTTACTCAGCACGCGTCCGTCCTTAAGAATTTGGTCCACGTGATGAAGCCACGTGGTTCTTGGACGTCCGCGCTTCCTCACACCCCTTCTTTCAGATAAATACATCCTCTTCGTCATCCTTTCATCTTGCATTCGCTCAACATGTCCAAACCATCTCAACTTGTTTACACGCATTCTGTCCACAACACTCCTCACACATCCGCTCATTCTCCTGATATCCTCATTCTTCACTCTATCTCGCAACGTTTTACCAACCATTCTTCTCAGTGAACGCATCTCCACAGCATTTATTCCACTCTCATCCTTTTTCATTAATAAATATACGCTGATCACGAATAATCTAAATAAGAGACGATATAATAAAAAATTTCATTTTTAAAATCCATATTTTCTGTCAAATTTTAAACGTCATGTTATTGAATGAGCCCGTTATGACGTCGTAACGCGCATTGTTGTATTGCCGCACATTTTACTCGTAGTACTGTCTGATGACGTCACACACCTGTTTCGCAATGAGTGGTCCTTTTTGTGGCGAAAAGTGAAAATAAGTTTTTCAAATGGTGATTAAAGCCTTAAAACTGGACGTTCAAAAATTTAAAAAGCATCATAATTTTTGGTACTTTTTTTGAGCTGAATTTTGTTTCTGTGAAAAATTCCCATTAAATTCACACGTTTGATAGTTATAGAAAAAAAATTGATTAGCTGCTGCCCCTCCTAGAGAAAATTCTAGGTACGCTCATAAATATGTGGTCATACGTGTATGCGTGACAAAACAACAGGTGGTGCTGTATGTGATGTTATGAGCTTTGATGGTGGTAGTAGTAGAAGAAGTAGTAGTGATAGTGGTGTTTGTTAGCTTAACTCACCTGACTGGTGTGGTGGCTCCTGAGCGGGAGGGGGAGGGGTGTGGGTGCGGGGAATCCCCCGAGCTTCCTCCGCCTCCCCCTCCCCCGGCGGGGGGCGTGGCGTGTGACACTAACCATGCGTCCACCACGTGGCGAGTCGCCTTCCTGTAACATAACATAACAAAATACAAATAAATTTTATTTTTATTTTTACAATATTTAGAATCAAACAGTCGTTACACAATATGTTGACAATTAATACATTTAACATGTAGACCAGCGAAGATTCTACTCTTACCAGAAATGTCTCAGTCTTGAGGAAAAAAAAGTAAAAGTTAAAATTCTCTAAAAAAGTCAAAGTAAATTTAAAAACAACGATAATACAATACTTAAAACAATACAAAAACAAATATAAAAGCAAAAAATCCTAAAATACTAGAAATATTATTAAATTAAATATTATTATTATAATAATTATTTATTTTGCCAATGATTTGCACTATGCATAGAAATAATTGTGTATTTGTTTGATCATTATTGATAGGAAAGTCATGTTTTTAAAATAAATATCGCTGACAGTGAATGCAAACATTAAGAAAAACAAAATAAATTAAAATAAAATGTATAGTACATAAATCTATTAGTGACCAGTCACTCCAATTCTAGGAGTAATCAGAATGTTTCTACTCGCGAGCCAGTTTTCAAGAGCTCTCATTATCAGGCTAGCGTAAATACTTTTTGCAAATACTTAACGCGAGCCTGATAACGAGAGCGGATGCTTTTGAAAGCGGCTCGTGACCAATAAAGTCACAGTGGAAATACTAAATAAGTATTTCATTTTTAATAATTTAACGTGAACATTCACCAAGAACCGTCGGTCGAAAATATAGACTTTATGTTTCTGCTCATTTTTCGGAATTGAATCGATGGGAATGATTAATCTTGAATAGTTTAAATACAAAAAAAGAATATTTCTCATTTGAAGGTTTAAATCTCGGTAGTGTTCTTTAAGGTCAATACAAACAAGTTTCACCATTAGAAAGATTAGTTTTGTTACCTGAGAAAGTAATCGTGCACAAAGTCTTGATGTTCGTCGAGCCATGCCTCTGTGCGGGCGCACTCGGCATCGTATGGGCAGCCTTGCGGGGGGCCCGCACCAGCGCCGGCTGAGGTCAAACCGCGCCGGGCCCCCGCGCCCGCCCCCCGCGGCATGCCCGCCCCCTGCTCGATGCTGTGCACCTGCAGGCCTGAAACAATCATACACAAAAACGTATTAGCCACAATTTACAATAAAAAATTCCAGAGCACTAAATCTTGTTCATGTTGCTCGCTGTTGGAACAATCTTCTTCCAAAAATCATTATTTTCTCTCATTGAATATAACATCTGTCTCCTAAGCATCTTTCTCTATTCATGTACATGCTGCAATATGATAACAGATACAACAGCTTTAACAATGAACAATACAATAATAAACATTTAATAATTTACATCGCCAATTAGGTATATGAATCTTTAAGTGCATTGTTGCCTGTATGAGCGCTTTGGCTTTATTTTTTTTTATACGCGTATAGCCTTACATTCTTCATGCTGCTTTGTTATAGTCTAAATGTTTATTTTTTAACTTTTACGTTTTCTGAAGACATATATATTTGTTTTATTTTAATAACAGAGTTCATTGGAAGACATTGCATTCCAGCGATACACTCGCCCTCTGTACATTGAATTGTATAACCGACATATTTACGATGCTTTTTATTGATTTATAATATTGTAATTAATGTAAACTTCTGACGAAGAAAATTTGTGATAATTTATC